>PVIR01039220.1:0-14064 GCA_004026965.1 Petromus typicus | reverse complement strand
ATGTAGCCAGCCCATTTTATTTTTATTTTGACAGTGTCTTGCTGAGTTTCCCAAATGGAATTTACAATTGCATTCCCTTTCTCAGCCTCCCAAAGTGCTGGGATTACAGGTGTGTGGCCCCAAGCCTGCTTACTCATCTCTCACAAGCAACCCTGTCAGTGCAAAATGATTTGTGAAATAAAAGCATTGTCCAGCTTTCCTTGTGGAGGAATCTTGATGAGAATGAATGCCAGAGCAACTGGAGTATTGAGGTGTGCTGTCTGAGGGAAGAGGGTGAAATGCAGACTTTGAGTAAAGGAAACAAAGGCTGTGTTAACATATCAGTGTAATTCTAATTTGTGGTCACTGTCCTGAGAGTTTGGTTCCCATACAAACCAGTGCCTGTTTCTTAAATCATCCCTGGTGTTCTGTAGTCCCCTTCTGCCTGTACTCTTTTGGCCTTGTGCTTGCTGTTTTTCATTTGTTTGTTTGTGTTTTGGTTTGGCCTTGTTTTGATTTACGCGTCAGTGAGCCATTGCAGACAAGGAAGGAAGCAAAATGGAATTAGTTGTCCAGGACCAGTGGAGGCTTCCTGAGCAGGCTTGCTGTTTGCAGGGCAGAGATCCAGAGCGGGACAGCATCCTACTCTGTGGTTTTAAAATGCTTATTTCTACCTAGGATCAACAAGGGCCCATTTCTTCTCCCTTCTCTAAAGACAAGGGGACTTCAGGTGAGCGTCTGTTTGCTCAGTTTCTTCTGTTCACTACAGCACTGCCTGAGTGGGAAGTAGCCTGCTGAGTCTATTCAGTTTCCCACAGCATCTCTCGTTGCCTGTTTTTACTCTGCTTTGAGTTTTAGGAGCGCAGTGCTAGACACTTGGGCCTTGGAAATTGGTGATGGAGGAGAGGCAAGTAATTATAAAGAGATACAAGCTTCAACTATTCTCTCAGGAATATATTTGTAGGAGTAAACTAGATACACAGTGTTTGGTTATTTAACTGTAATTATATGGTAATATGGATGTCAGTGCACAATGCCATTGCATCAGCTCTGGAATACATTCATGCATGGAGATGATAATGTTCCAGTGTGAGTCATGTGCACAGCCTTAAGCCTTGCTCGTAGATAATAAACGACTATCTGTACAGAAAATAAAATGTTATCCTGTTGAAACCACTGTTTACAATAGCTCAGTTTAAATATCAGAGATTTCAAATATATTACTTTGACTCTGCTGTGGAACAAGTATTTTGGCTAGGTTAATGAAATACTTTAAAGTAATGAAGTCTATTTTATCTTAGTATATTACTTCAGAATTTGTCTGTGCCAAAGCTGGAGCATATAGCTTATTCCATGATGTTCATCTTAAAGAGCTATAATCTGAAATCACACTTAATCCCTATCTTAACAAAAGTCCAGATTTTTAAAAAATTCAGATATTGTTAGTCAATCTGAACTATTGCCAATAAAAATATTAGTCACTAATGTGGGGCAGAGTTTATTCAGTGTGTGTAATCATGGAAACCACTGGAAAGTCCACTTGTAGTTGTGATAAACAGCCTGGTCAGTGATGTTGTCTGATGGCCGCGGTAAAAGCCAGGAATGTCTCAGGCTCTGTGAGCTTTGCACTTGGGAGATTAAACATTTACCCAGAAGGAGAGTCAGTTTGCCAGTAAATATTTAGGTGGGGACTTCATTGCTGAAGACACACCTAAACAGAATAACCACTTGTCAATTAAAGTTGTGGTTCCAAACTGTTACTGGATAAATGAGGCAATCAGTTAATTCAGATCAAAATATATTTTGTAATATTCATTCAGCTATTTCTGACCTAATTAGTTTATTCTTATCCCTGTATTTACTTTGGAATGGAAATAGGCAGAAAAAACAAAGATGGTTATGCTTGAAAGCTATGTACAATGAAGAGTATGTTACCTTTTCTAGCATAATCTTTTGTATGGAAATGTATGTTCGTGTTTATATGGACTGTCTGAGGAAGGAGTCAGCTTGAACCTGAACCGAATTCTATATCTAGCATTCTGATTTTGTCTTGTTCTGCCTCTAGTGGGGCTGTGCTGAAAGGTGAGCTGTAAGAGTCTACTTCACAGTAAGGACAGTGTAAGGCCCAGGCACATCATCTTGTCTTTCTGAACTGGCGGTGTTTTGTCCAGGTGCAGATATTTGTCATTTCATTACCTCTTTCAAGCTGGATGTGCATCAGTGTGATCCAGTTGTGAGAGTGACTCCTCTGTGCATGTGACATCATGTTGGAACACACTTAGAAGCCGAAGTGACTTTGATGCCTGCTCTGACAGTGTCAAGTGAAGCTTTTCAGGGGAGTGGTTGGGAGCACTTTAGTTTCCTCATTGGAGGAATCACAGTGGGGAAAATGCATAGCCCCATAAATATATTCACTTTGAAAATGCATCTTTTAGGACATATGGAAAATAATTTGTTCTTGTTTTCCAAATGATAATATAGTCCACAGTGTGAGGTCTGGTGTACATGCGAGTATGTGTTTTGAAGGGATTCCTTCAAACACTTTGAGAGATAGTAAAGGGTTTCTTCAGATTAAAATAACTGGTATAAGCTAAGAAAAGGCATATAAAAGATCATTAGTAAGTTTAGTTTAAAAATCCATTTTCTTCAATTAAAAAAATGAAATTAATACAAGTAAACTGTTAAATAGTAATAATAATAATAATAATTATTATTATTATTATTATTTTAGACAGGGTCTCGTTTTGTAGTTCAGACTGGCCCTGAGCTCAGCCTCAAACTCACATCACAGCAATCCTCCTGCCTCTGCCTCCCAAGTGCTGGGATTATAGCAGTGAGCCACCACACCCGGCATTGTGGTATGTGGTACTGATTGCTGCTGGGCGCGAGTCTCCACACCCAGTATTGTTATGTGATTACTGGGATCTAACCGGGGCCCTTGCGCTTTCAAGACAGTCACTGGAACCACTGAGCTAAATCCCCGGCCCGAAACTGTTAAATTATTGAAAATGCCTCTGTGAAAATTTTCTTCTGAATCTGATTGCTCTTCATATTTGTCTGATAACATCCTGATACTTATAATAAAGCCATTTGTGGCCATAAAACTGAACATTTTTGGGGAGAACATTTGTAAACCTAAGATAGCCAGGCAGTATTTTCAACCACGACTGAAGTTTTCCCACAAGTTTTCAGATGAGGTTGAAAATCCTATACTATTGTCTTTGGTTGAAACTTTTCAGTTGTGGTTAAAAACACTGTACTATTTATTGTCTTTGGTTGAAGCTTTTCAGTTGTGGTTGAAAATACTGTGCTATTGTCCTATTTTATTAATTCAAGGAAACAAAATTACCTACTCATTTGCTGAATCAAAAGAAAACTCATCAGTTTTACAAACCATCATTACAACCCACTTAAATGTGGCTATATAAATCAGGAAGTGTTCTGTTAAAGTAGAATATTTCCAAATGTCTGTAGTATTTACACAAATAACGTTTTCCTTTGAACTCTGCAGAGGAAGCATATTTTACTTCTTAGTAGCTCTCAGTTGGATAATTGAATCATTGTTTTCAATTTTTTTTTTACCAACCTTATTTTTGTACACACAAAAACCACCAACAGTTCAAGATTGAAACAGCTGGGAAGGTTGAACATTTTAGGTGTTGTTCCTCTCGATAAATCATGACAATTGAAAAAGTTGTGTTCATTGTGTCACTGTATTTTTAGACTTACTTAATTTAACATTCAGAAGATTTTTGAAAAGTTTTCAGGCTTTGATACAGAACACTAACATGAAAATTCATCATGCCACAAGCCTGAAGAAAAAACAGCAAAACAAAACTGTCCTCCACTTTACTGATAATACATGAAACCTCTTTTGTCATTTGGATCTACTAGGTAAAACCAAGTTCAGTCTTTTTCCGTAGAGAGCTCAGTCTATCTCCTCTTGGGAAGTACATGCTTTTTCAGTCATAGAGTAAGTTTTACTTGGGTCGAGGATTTAGCTCAGTGCTTCCAGCATCTGCCTTGCAAGTGCAAGGTGCCAAATGTGATCTCTGGTAACCAGATACAACAATACAGGGTGTGGAGACTCATGCCCACCAGCAATCAGTACCACATATACAGTGCCAGCATGGTGGCTCACACCTGTCATCCCAACACTCCAGAGGCAGAGGCAGGAGGACTGCTGAATTTGAGGCTGAGTTCAGGCTGAACTACAAAGCGAGACCCTGACTCAAAAAACTAAAAAATAATAATAATAATAATAATAGAAGTAAATTTTGCTCATATTACTGTTCTTGCATTGTATTTTAGAGCATTACTTGTAGCTGAGGTTTGATTGTACTTGTAAGGTATACAGACTCCCACAAATTGTTAACCCTACATAAAAGAAGCATAAATAGAATTTTAGAGACATAGTTAAAAAATAAGACAGGCTCCCAGGGACTGAGGTTAGCAGGTCAGAGTCTGACTTTCTCCACGGCCACTGGAGAAGCACATCCAGTCACCTTGTATTGGTGAGTAGGTGGGCCTTTTGGAACATCAGCCCCTACCATTGCAGCTGCACAGGGCCTACAGCCTACTGGCCTCCAGGCCGACTGCACAAGTGAGCCCAGAGACTCTGTATTGGTGAGCAGGCGGGCGCATTGGAACCTCAGACAGCACCAGTGTAACAGTTCAGGAGCCAGAGCCTTCCTGCCTCTAAAGCAGATAGGAGAAGGTGTTCTGACTGTATTGATTGAGTGCCTCATATGGTGTGCCAGAACTAGGGGTTTTTCTTTAGGCCCCAATACAGACTGCAAAGAATAGCCCAGGAAACACTGCTATTTTAAGGTTCCTAACTATTAGGAGGAAAGAGACTTGCAACAAACAGCACCAGAAAACAGGGCAGATCAGAGATGAGGAAACACTCAAAGTCTCAGATACAAAGATCCTTACCTCAAGGTAATACAGGGGGAAGAGAAATAGAGAAGTTTGAAGCCCAGTCTCCAGGGTCCTCAGAAATGGTAATCAAAGCAGATCTAGTAAAATGGAAATCAGAACTGATCTCTGAGATGAAAGCAGAGATACTGGACACTGTCAACATGATGATTAATAAAACTAAAGAGGAAATCATGGAGTTGATAGAATCCAAGATAGCAAAAGCAATGGAACCTTTTAAACACCTACAAGCAGAAGTCCAGGAAATTAAGAAAGAAAATGAAAGTTTGCGCAATAGAATGAATTTGGCAGAAGACCGAATTTCAGACCTAGAATACAAGATCTCAACCAATGAACTGGAAAGGCATAATCTATGGAAAAAAGCAAGTGATAATGAAAAGTCAATCCAGCAGCTCCTAGATGATTCAAAGAAGAATAACATAAGATTGTTTGGAGTCACTGAGGAAGCAGGAGGCAGTGCTAAAGACATCAAAAAGCTATTCACAGAGATAATGGCAAAAAAACTTCACAAAAAAAGGTAAAGAATTGGACATACAAATATATGAAGCATACAGAACTCCACATGCCCGTGACATGAAAAAATCTACACCTAGGCATATCATCATAAAAGTCCCATATATCCAAAAAAAGAATGTAATACTGAAAGCAGCCAAAGAAAAGAAAACAGTTACATTCCAAGGGAAACCCATCAGGATCACAGCGGACTTCTCAGCTCAAACACTCAATGCAAGAAGAGCCTGGAGTGAAATCTTCCAAGCCCTAAAGGAAAACAACTTCCAACCCAGACTGATGTATCCTGCAAAACTATCCTTCAGAATTGATGGGGAAATAAAATACTTTCATGACAAAGAACACCTGAAAAAACTTCACAAATACGAAACCTGTGCTCCAAAACATTTTAAAGAATATCTTGGAGAAAAATAAGGAAAGTTACAAATCCATGAGACCTAACCAAGTCAACCCATGGGACCAAATAAGAAACTGATGGGGAAAGGGCAAAAGTAGAATAACACAGCCAAGAACAGGAAAACATGGCAGCAGTAAATTTACCTATATCAGTCATAACCATTAATTTCAGTGGACTCAATGCGCCAATTGAGAGATACAGACTGGCAGAGTGGATCAAAAAGCAAGATCCTACAATCTGCTGTATACAAGAAACACACCTAATTCAGAAAGAAACCCATGGACTAAAAGTAAAGGGATGGAAAACAATACTCCATGCGACAGGAAACAGCAAGCAAACAAGAGTGGCGATTTTATTTCCACACAAAATGGACTTTAAGCCAAAACTGATAAAGAGAAACAAAGATGGAAACTATCTTTTAGTTCAAGGAAAAATCCAAGAGACAGAAATCACAACCTTAAATATCTATGCTCCAAATTCTGATGCACCCAACTATATAAAACAAATATTAACAGACTTGAAAAACCAGATAAACTCCAACACAATAATAGTAGGGGACCTCAATACCCCACTGTCACAAAGAGACAGATCGACTGGACAAAAAGTCACTAGGAAATCCTTGAGCTCAACCAGACTCTTCAGCAAATGGACTTAATAGATGCCTACAGAGTATTTCACCCCACAAAGTTAGAATTTACATTCTTCTCAGCTGCTCATGGATCATTCTCCAAAATAGACCATGTGCTCGTTCATAGAACAGGTTTAAGCAAATATAAAAGGATTGAAATTATCCCTTATATACTGTTGGACCATAGTGCCCTGAAATTGGAGCTGAATAGCAAAGGAAAGCCCAGGATCTTCACAAACACATGGAAACTGAACAACGCTCTGCTGACCAACCAATGGGTCATAGAAGAAATTAGAGAAGAAATTGAGCAGTTCTTACAACTAAACGATAACCCCAGTACAACATATAGAAATTTATGGGACACAATGAAAGCAGTTCTACAAGGAAGATTCATAGCGTGAAAGCCTACATCCAGAAAACGGAGCAAGCTCAAATAAACAACTTAATGCTGAACCTCAAGCGACTAGAAAGAGAGTAGCAAAACAAACCCAAAGCTCCCAATAGGCAAGAAATTATAAGGATCAGGGCAGAAATTAATGCAATAAAAACCAAGAGAATGGTTCAAAAAATAAATTTTTGATTGATTCAACTTTTCGATTGAAATCCTCAATAAGATCCTGGCAAACAGAATACAGAGAATTATCAAAAAGATTATACACCTTGACCAAGTTGGATTCATCCCAGGGATGCAAGGATGGTTCAACATACGTAAATCAATCAATGTTATACACTATATTAACAGGCTTAAGGACAGAAAATCATATGGTCATCTCAATTGATGCAGAAAAAGCGTTTGACAAAGTACAACACCCATTTATGTTCAAAACTCTACAGAAGATCGGAATAGATGGTCTGTATCTCAAACTAATAAAAGCTATCTACGAGAAACCTTCAGCCAGTATCATACTAAATGGTCAAAGATTGAAACCTTTCACTAAGATCAGGAACAAGACAAGGATGTCCTCTCTCACCACTTCTGTTCAATATAGTTCTGGAAATATTAGCCATAGCAATTAGGGAAGAGAAAGAAATAAAAGGAATAAAGATTGGAAAAGAGAAGTTAAATTGTCATTATTTGCTGACAACATGATACTCTATCTAGAGGATCCTAAAAACTCAATTAAAAAACTGCTGGACCTAATTGTGAATTTTAGCTGCATAGCTGATTACAAGGTCAGCGTTCAAAAATCAATAGCCTTCGTACACACAAACAGTAGACCCACTGAGATAGAAATTGGAGACTCAGTCCCTTTCACAATAGCACCCCCCAAAATAAAATACCTACGAATCAATCTAACAAAGGAGGTGAAAGATCTCTACTCTGAAAACTATAGTACTCTGAAAGAGGAGATAGAAGATGATATCAAAAAATGGAAAGACATACCTTGCTCCTGGGTAGGAAGAACCAATATTGTCAAAATGGTTATTCTTCCAAAACTGCTCTACACATTCAATGCAGTCCCGATTGAAATCCCAACAGATTTCACAGATCCAGAGAAATTTATTTTTCAATAAATTTCACAGATCCAGAGAAAAAAATCCAAACTTTCATCTGGAACCACAAAAGACCTAGAATAGCCAAAGCAATTCTAAGCAACAGGGACATGTTGGGGGGTATTACAACTCCGAACCTGAAATTATACTATGAAGCCACCGTGATAAAAACTGCATGGTACTGGCAAAGTAACAGACCTGAGGATCAATCGAGTAGACTAGAAGATCCAGAAACTACTCCAGATACACTGAGCCACCTCATCTTTGACAAAGGAGCCAAAAATCCTCAATGGAGAAAAGATAGCCTCTTTAACAAATGGTGCTGGAAAAACTGGGTTTTAACTTGCCAAAGACTAAAACTAGATCTAACTCTTTCACCATATACCAAGCTAAAATCAAAGTGGATAAGAGACCTAAATACTAAAACAGACATTCTAAACCTTCTGCAAAACAAGTTAGGTAAAACTCTCGAAGACATTGGCTTAGGGAAAGACTTCATGAACAAAACTTCTACAGCACAGGAATTGGCTGAGGAAATCAACAAATGGGACCTCATTCTTTTAAAAAGCTTCTGCACAGCAAAGGAAACCACCAACAGTGCAAAAAAGTAACCAACAAGGTGGGAAAAAATCTTTACCAGCTGTTCCTCAGACAAAGGGCTACTATGTAGAATATATAAAGAGCTCAAAAAAATCAGCCCACCCAAATTTCATGACCCAATTCAAAAATGGGCATCTGAAATGAACAGATATTTTTCAGAGGAAGACATAAGAGCAGCTAAGAAGCATATGAAGAAATGCTCAACATCATTAGTCATTCGAGAGATGCAGATGAAAACAACATTGAGATTTCATCTCACTCCACATAGAATGGCTGCCATTTCAGATTCAGCCAACAGCAAATGTTGGCGAGGCTGCAGAGAAGAAGGAACCCTTCTCCACTGTTGGTGGGACTCGTACAACCCCTGTGGAGATCAGTTTGGAGAATCCTCAAAAAGCTAGGGTTGGAGGTCCCATTTGACCCGGCCATTGCCCTGCTAGGTATATACACAAAAGAATTAAAAGACTCATATCACAGTGACCTATGTGCACCCATGTTTATAGCAGCCCAATTTGTGATTGCTACATCTTGGAAACAAGCCAAGCGTACATCAACTGGAGACTGGATAAAAAAGCTGTGGTTCTTCTACAGAATGGAGTATTACTCTGCCATAAAAAATGATAAGTTTCTACTTAAATGGACATACCTTGAGAATATCCTCATAAGTGAAATCAATAGGGCACAGATAGGTACATATCGCATCTTTTCTCTGGTATGAGAAAATAAAGATGTAAATGAGTCCTAGAATTGTATGTTATATATTGTGAAATAGAAAATGCTCAATGTAAAATAGGGAGAAGGGGGAAAAATGATAATGTTGTAACAAAAAAGTAAGGAAACAAATTTTATGTATATGGGGGGGCAGTAGGTTGGGTAGGGCTATGGGAAAAAATGAAAATTAAGTTGTGTCTTATATTGATACAAATCCCCATTATGGAGTGCAATCATGATGCATATATGTAATGTACCAATAAAGATTAAAATTTTTTAAAAAAAATAAGATAAAATGTGAATTAATTTTATATAGCTAGGATGATTCTTTTCAGTATGTTAATAAACTAAATTTTAAGAAATGGTTCACATGGTTACAGGTGCATACAAACATATACACATATACAATTTGTGCATGTAGAAGGGTATAGAAATATAGAAATTTGAGTTTCCTAACAGATTAAAATAATACACCAAATTTCAAGGTAGAATTATAATCTGTTGCTTAATTTACTCAGTGTTTCCTAGCTGTATCTTATGTTTGGGCCCTGTGCATCTCCCTGGGGCACAGTGAAGGTCATCACATTTCTAGTTTTCATGGAATATACATACAAAATAAAAGGCAAGATGATAACAGATCCTCTATTTTATGGCAGCATACCTTTAAAAAAGGTTTATTTCTGGATAGGTAAGATAAAGAGTGAAAGTTGTGAAGTTTTATCTATGGTGAGTGATTTCATAATGTCTCAAAAATAATTCCAGCTAGTTTAGGCAGTGGAATAAATATAGTGACCTAATATAATTTGGGATATAATAACAGTCCTTATTATATGCAGATTCTACTGTATATAAATTCATTACTCAAATTTATTGATGAACTCCAAATCGGTTCTAGTTCTTTCTTGAACATGCACAGAGAAGTGAAAAAGTTGAATGGCCTGACCTCCCCTGACTTGACTATGTAAAACATGGTTGAATTTGGTTGCCATGACTTCCAGAAGACTAGTAATGGGATTGTGGTTGGCTCTTCTGTAAAAACTGTACGCTAAAACAAAAGGGCTAATGTTTACATGCAGAAACCTGCTTTGTAGCTTTCTTCTGCCACTCTTTTAAACCTGCCTGCACTTGTTTTCCTGTCTATAAATCTCATCTGTTGGGTAAGTACAGTACTTAAGCGCCAGCCAGGTCTAAAGTACCATCTGTGGCTTAAGTAATTTATATTTATTTATAATTTCATTGGAGCAACCAACGTTAAACAAACAGCTACACATAAGTCACCATTGTGTTGCATGTATTAAATGCTACAGAAGCAAATACGTACTATGAGGAGAACCTATTCAAGATAGACCAGGCCTAGTGGAGTTGGTGGGAAGTTGAGGAAAGTGATGTTTGATGAAGTGATGTTTAAATGAGGCATCAAGAGGTATTAAATGTGAGTCGGGGGAAAGGGTGGTCCAAATCTCAGAAATAGTTGAATAAAGGCTGAGGGATGGAAAGGAGACAGCAAAGGGGAAAATGTCATGTGACGGTTCTGGGCAGATAGACAAAGGGGATTTTAAACTGAAGACACTGAGAAGCCATAGTAAACATTAATCAAGAGAAGCTTAATTTGGTAGCTTTATGGAAAGATTAACACCACTGTGCATAAGCTTTTTTAAAAATGTTTTTCCTGGCCATTTCTCTGAGTATGTCCAGGAGGAAATTGAGTATGGTCAGTCTAACTATAAGCTGTGGGTACCTATGTTATTTTTATTCATTTGCCTTACCATACAGTGATGTAGGTAGAACTTCTCATTTATTGTACATGTGGTTAGAATGGTTTTAGTAAACAGAAATCAGAACATTGGCTTATAATTTCATAATTTTACTTTTTTTCTAATAATAGAAACATGGTTTATTGCCAAACGTACTGGCAGATATTAGGCAGTAGAGAAATAAACAGTCATGTGTGTAGCTGTTATGTGCATAGCTTGTACACTAGTTAATTGAATAAAGGTCCATGGCAATGGATGTATCTCTAATTCAACCTACTGGCCCTATTTTATTGACGTTTTGCTTGTTTACTTTGTGTAGTTTATTCCACCCTCATTAAGTAGAAGGAAAATTCTGCATGAGCTTCGAAAACAACTTTTAAGATAGCATTATACCACCATTGTCTCCCTGGTGTGTCTTAGCAGCTATCTTTCTCTTTGGAAGCTACATTTCTCTAGTTCAAGATTCATTCTCTTCCCATCTTTATGGACATGTAGGAGTGAGAAGATAAGGAGTTCTGTCAACTGTTTTTTATAAGTGTTTAAAAAATAATTACTTAGAAGTGCTATCCTCATTTAATAGACTCCCAGATTTAGTTTTTAGGGTATAAAGAGAACTTGGTGATCCAGAGAGCTAGCAGAGTTGTTTTCCTTTAGATCTAAGAGATGAAAGGATTTTCAGAAGTCACATGGATAACCTTGACCAGTTGGCTTCTAGATGATGAACTGTGACTCTTAGTTTACTTGTTTTTGCACTCAATAAATATTTAGCAAGAACCTATGATTTTTAAGATACTCTGCTGCATGCAAAACAGGAAGAAAAAATATTCATGGTTGAATAGTATTTGAATTTCTGTCAGAGGCAGTGGATAATAAGATAAGTAAATTCATTATATATTAATTTAGACTATAATCATTGCTTTAGAAATAAAAAATCCATGAATATTATGTATTTTTTAAGGTGTAGATATCTGTACTTTCAAGATGGTGGTATAACAGCAAACTGTCCATAAAACACCCCACTTTATCCTCCATTCCCTTTGTAATCATATTTGTATGCTCCCACAAATATCAGCCTAATTGTAGACTTGAAACCATTTGGTACAAAAGTGGTAAATGCTTTGGAGGTGTGCCGCCTGTGTCAGTGCGGATTTCAGACGGGGCATTTTTCTGGTTCTCATACCTCCTGCTCTAGCACTCTGTCATCGAGTCCCTTCCCTTGGTCTGGCCCTGTGAGTTTGACGATGTACTTCAATTTTCATTGTTTTGATATTTGCACTGTTGAAGAAAATTAAGATGTAATACCCTCTTAATTGGAGAATAAGAGTGGAGAGCCTGAGAAATCATGGAGGGCTTTACTCTGTAGTCTAGTTTAATTTGCAGGTTCTCAAGAGACATTCAAGGCATTTGTTTGAAGTTTCTCTTTGGAAAGTTTATCTTGGCATCCATGTAGGTGATGGACTTCAGCAGTAAAGTCTTGGCCAGTTGGAGTAAGTCAGAGATTGCCTGCAGATTACCTTCATCCCCAAATAACTTCTGCACCGAGAGGACTTCACTAATGGTAAATGAAATAATAACATAGTCCCATGTTGGCATACAAGGTTGGGCCAGAAAGTAGGCATATAGATTATGTTTGAAAGAAGTTTTTTAGAAGACAGGACTTGTGGACAAAAACAAAGACAAAAGTAAAAGGTATGAAGAAGAAATTTTGGGATGAGTTGGGAGAGGAGGTGAAAGCAGGTAACAGAGTGGGGGGTGGGTAGAAAATGTATACAGTAAAATAATAGGCCTAGAAAAGAGAGTTACCAAAACTGTGCGACTGAAAAGGGGTGGTTTGGAGTAGTTTCTCTGTCAAGGATAGAACTGAGGATAGTTACTGCGTCATGATTGAAGGAGCGAGGGAGAGAAGAGCTTTGGGGATCCGCTTGATTTTTGGGACTCAGAGATAATGTATCTGAGGACTGAGTATTGTTTCTGACATTGAAATATCAATGAGCTTTGTAAAAAGAAATAGAAATTATCCTCTCAGATCTTATTACAGTATACATTGCTTCCTACTTAAATATAGTCTAAGCTTTAAATCTTCTTACAAAATGTAGATTTTATTTTATCCCCAAAGTCAGAAATTGCAGGACCACTTTTCATAGGGCTCACTTGTAAGGAGGCGTAAAAGTTTGATTCCTGAGCTCCTTCCCTTGACTTGAACTGCAGTGGGCTCCCATGGGTTGTGGTAATCTTGGCAGTGTATTCAGAGGCACTGTTGCACAGGGCTAAAGGTTTGGAGGTGAAGATAACTTTTTAATGTATTCTAGATACATACATTTTGGTTCATCAGTTGCCTACTGCTGTTCTAGTGGAGTTATTGAAGCTATAGATGCCACAGATTTTTAGGGAAATTTGGTCATTTTGTTTGCCACTCATGGACTGAGAAAAAAAATCTTTAAGAGTCTTCTTTTGGAAAAAGTGATATTTTTCATGGGGCAGTCTACATACTATTCAGATTTCCCAGATAAAAAAGAAAATTAACCTTTCAAATTACAATGATATATGAGTCTGATCTACTCTGAAGTGAACTTTGGGTTCTCTAGAGTTCTCTGCCAATAATGAGTTCTCAAAGTACAAAGAATCTCATAGTACATGCAAATCTGAACAAGATTTTCTCTTATCCTTACCAGGCATATAAAAAAGAAAGGTCAAAAAACATCATGATGCAGTCATTGTACAGTACAGAGCATGTGTACTTCAGGTGTAGCACAGACAAACATACTGTGAAAGCACCGAAGCCAGAGCTGAGGACACAAGATGCTCAAGCAGAGTTTATTTGAACTGCATCCTAATCGTTAGGTCAGATGCAGCGAGGGAACACAGCAAAGAAAAAACATGGAAGTGGGAAATTACAGAAATATCTGGAATTACAAAGTACAAGATTAGAAATAATAGCATGTTGGATTATGACACTTGAGAAAGTGTTTTATAGCCACATCATGGAGACCCTAACTCATTTGCAATTGGGAGTTTGGATTTTGAGTTGGATAAGGATGTAATCAAAGGTACCC
>PVIR01039219.1:0-14065 GCA_004026965.1 Petromus typicus | reverse complement strand
AGAGACTCTAATGTGGTCGAGTCCAGTCCCAGATTCCAAGTATTTATCCATAAAACCAAATTCTCACTGACTACGGACTAATCACACTTCATCACTGACTCCTGAAACACAGGCTTTTGTTTGCAGAATCTAAGTGCCATTCGAGAAGAGACTGACCTGCTTGTCATGGAGAAGAAGATAGTGGAGTGCAATGAGGACATCTCAGAGCTGTCCCACGTCCTCATGACCCTGGAGATGCAGCTGGTAGAACAGCTGGAGGTGAGGCCGGGCCCGAATGCAGCTGCAGGACCCTGCGAGTGCAGCTGCAGGACCACCCACAAGCTCAGGTGCCCCTTTGCTGGACACCTCTAGGGCAGTGATGGCGAACCTTCTAGAGACCCAGTGCCCAACTTGCAACCAGAAACCCATTTATCACAAAGTGCCAGCCCTGCAAGGGCAGCTTGGCTCATGTGCTGACAGAGAGAGCTCTGCTTGCCTGCTGCGGCACGCTGCCATAGGGTCACCTCCATTACTCTCCTGCAACCCAACACGACCCTGAAGAATTCTCATTTGTCACTCCTGTGTTTGTTTTTAATTGTCCTCCTACATTTTTTAGCAGTACTGGGACAGAACTCAGGGTTTCACCCCATGCTAGGCAAGTAGTAATTTAGAGGAGAAATGATTCTTGTGGGGAATGAGAAGCAAGTTGATTCCTCTGGAACGCTGTCCCCGTTCTAGAAGATCCCAGCGGGGAGAGGCTCCAGGACCCTTTTGATTAGACTCGAGGAATGTCTGGGTGCTCCGAAGACAGTGGAGCCCTGTCAGGGACCAGACAAAGGCTCCTCCAGATCACAGCTGTAACTGCTGTCTCCTGGGTGACACCAGGAGCCTGCAATTCAGCACCAAGGCGTGGGAATGAAAAGTGCTGCTGTCTCAAATTCATTAGCAGCCCGGGTGACTTGGGTGTCCGCAGGCATCGGAGGCTGGGAGTCGGAAGTGGTGTGATGAATTGAACCTCATCAGATGCTGCCGCGGCTGGGCCAAGAGATAGCACCTAATCAATTCCTCACACGTCAAGCGACGCCTCAGACACAGGCTAGATTTCACCATCCCAGGCCTTGCCGGCGCTCTCTCGCCACAAGGGAAGGCGTGAGCACTCCGGAAGCAGCACTGTACCAGGGGAGGGCCTGCCAGCAGCTGCCCACCTTTTCAAGCAGGGAGATAGATCGCTTTTTCAAATTCATCACTTCCCAGAGCCATGTATCGTACTTGTATTACCAGTGGCCAGAAAGCTAGAAGGACAGTCGCGCTTTTCAGCGACCTATTTTTTATTTACTACAGCACCTTTACACACATTTGAAAAATGCCTCATTTCCTCAGGCTGCACACAGTCTTTGGGCTCCTGCAGACTCCCCGCACCTTGGTCCACCTTGAAGCCCCCAAGGTCTGTGGCGGTTTTGGGGGAGGGGCTCCCAGAAGGTCAGACTTCACAAAGGATTTCAATTATTCCCTCTACCAGCACCGAGTTCTCTCTAGGTTAAGGTATCTTGCTGAGCCAAGAAACTATAAATGGTGAGAGGTCTGTGGTAAGAGCCACGGGGTCTCCTTTCTGCCAGGTACCTTGTAAAACATTTTGTGTGAAGTCGCTCACTGAAACACACCACACACCCATGATCATGACAGGTCTTATGCAGGAAACCCATTTCACAGATGAGGAGCTAGAGGTTCAGAGAGGTTAAGTGATTTTCTCAGAGTAACACGCAATTTTAGAGCTGGGACAGTGACCCAGACAAACTGGCTCTTGACGGCTTTCTCCACTATCACTCTAGCGGTGATGGGCAGGTGCCACTGAGCAGCTCACAAAGCAGGGAATTAGTTGGGAGTGAGGGGGAAGTAAAGGAGGTAAGAGCAGAGCAGGTTTCCCCAACAGAGCTCAACACAGAAAAGGCCAGAAATAGCGTTACACCTCTGGAGTGAGGACCGAGTGGATATTGGAGAGCAAAAGAGGGTTGGAGGGAAAGGACGGGGTCAGTCCTCAGTCATCCTTCCAGGAGGAGGATGGTCCTTCCCAGATGGTCCTCACATCCCTCCACAGTGCGTAGCGGTGGCCTGTGATTCGAGGAGGCTGCTGCTGAGTTCTAAATGGCACCTTTTCCTGTGGTGTGAAGTGTCCAAACAGGCATGTTAACTGTGTGCTTTTATTGTTTTCCAGGAGGCCATAAACATGTTTGAAAGGAACATCACTGACATGGTGGGGACGTTTATTGAAAACGTACAGAGCCTATATCCTTTCTGTGATGGCCTCCATAGGGAGGCTCTGCAGCACTGGGTTGCCCTGGCCTTTTAAGAGAGATATGGGAGAGGTCCCAACACTTTTAACAAATGTCAGGGAAGAGCAAACTTTCTGCAGAACCTGAGCAGGATGCAAATAAATGGGGTCCCCGTCCAGCTGGCCACCTGCAAGGTCCCCTCCTCCATTTCTCCTGCTGCCACAGAATCCTAAACATGTGGCAGAGACGGGAAAAAATCAGTGCTCTACAGCATACTTAACTTTTTACCAGAAATGCCTACTCCCGACTTGCCTTTCAGAGTGATCCATACTTCCACCACGAGAATATTTAAATTCACCCTAGGAACCTTTTAAATGGGGTTCTCCACCTCTGTAATGAGAAGAATGGCACACTTCCAATTTTTGCCAAAAAGCTCTCTTTCAAAGGATGTAGATTTGGTGACCACATAGAATGTCAGAAGAATGTTCCGTGGGGTGTCAGGGGGCTTCCCAACTCTCAACAATGGTGGCTTTGTTAGAGTGATAAGGTGGTGGCCCAGAAGGACAGCTATAGAGTCCTAGTGTGTTTGTTCTCAAGTGGGTGATGTTTATGGGGAGATATGACCCCTAATCCACTGCTTGCTTCTGTGTTATAAGCAAAGACACTCTTGGGGAGAGGCAATATCCACATTAAAGAGACTGATGAATTATTTATAATGAACTCGTCAGTGGAAATGTTACGGTTGGGAGCCAAAGTCAAGGGTATGATCAGACCTTCTGTCACCTGAACTTAGGGACCTGGCACCTAAGGGGGAAAACTACTATGCTCCACCCCAGAGTCTCTGGTCTTGTCCTCTTGGAGCCCAGAATCTAGCAGGCAGACAGAAGTTGTAAAGGTAACAGGTGGTATCCAGCTAACCCAGAGTCCAGGGCCAGGAGCCTCTTGAACAGTTTCACCAAGTGAGGCCCGCAGGTGACCAGAGGGCTGGGGGGCGGTGAGGCATTCCAGGAAGAGGAGGCAGCCTGTGCGATGATCTTAAGGAGAGCCTGGTTCCCAGAGGAAGACTTTAGGCCATGTCAGAGGGCCAGGATCTCCCAGGAGCTTTAAGCAGGGAACAGATAAGTCCCGGGAACTGCATCCTTAATCTCAATCCAGCTGCAATGGGGAGAAGCAAGAATGTGGAAAAGCCATCCCATACAGCAGGTGGTACCCAGTTGGTAGTGGTGGGGTGTAGAAATGGATGGTAGAGAGAGTAAGGGGACCCCAGTGCTGA
Organism: Petromus typicus; assembly: GCA_004026965.1. Lineage (NCBI taxonomy): Eukaryota > Metazoa > Chordata > Mammalia > Rodentia > Petromuridae > Petromus > Petromus typicus. The sequence continues at coordinate 10,543 of PVIR01039219.1, read as the reverse complement.
GGGTCAGTGATGACCAGCTGCAAGTCAGGTGCAAAGGAGAGAGAGCCGGGCATGGCCTTGGGACTTGGTGCCTGGAGGTGACACTCTGGCATCTCAGTTTCCCCTTATAGTGTATCCTTGTGCAGCTGAGATGAGGTGGACCTCTGCTTGTAAGGGGCCCAGCCACAGATCAGGAGGTGTAGGCCTGTACTGTCCTGACTTTGCTTAACCCTTGATTGCACGATGGCTCAGTGTCGAGACCTGGAGAATCACCATCACGAGAAACTCTTAGAGATCTCCATCGGCACCCTCGAGAAGATCATCAAAAGCGAGCTGGACGAGGAGCTGCCTGACGACGTGCGCGCAGTGAGCACCCAGTGCAGTGGGCTATACCGGGCAAGCGACAAACTGGATGCAGTCCAGTTCCATGGCTCACTTAAGCTTGACAACTTCCTTGGGCCTCAATTTCCCCCATGCAGTAGGAGTTGGTGGATGGAACAGGGTAGCAAATAAGGTATCTGAGGGGACACTCGGTGGGATCAGTGAAAGAAAAGGTTGTAATGGTTGACAGTTTGAACTTTCCAGCAGGTTGGCTTCCCAGCAGGCATGGTGGCCTGTATCTGTTATTCCAGCTCTTGGGAAGCTGAGACAGGGAGATTGCCATGAGTTTTGAGGCCAGTTTAGGTTAACACCCTGTCTCAAACAAAGGGAAACTGTGTGAGGACTCATGGCATTTTCTAAGAGAGGCAGTTACAAATAGAATTTCAGGTGTGAGATGTTCCCAAAGGTCTTAATCTAGTGTCTACAATGAGAAGTACTATTGGTATGTTTGGAACCACTCCAGGCACAACTGCTGAGATAGCATGTTGCCACCCAATGCATTCAGTAATGATAGTCAGGGAATTAGTCAGGTCCCTCAGGAGCATCTGCTCCATCCTTGGCTCTGCACGCTAAGGAGCTCTTCACATCTGCTGGAGTCCATCAGCAGCAGTATATTTGGCCCTGGGAATGAATACAGGCAGGGAAATAAGGGCCCAGGCTCAGCTGTTCCATACAGAGGCCGGCTCTCATGCATCAATCATTCCACTACCACTCCTGGTTTTTCACTACTGTCATGTCACCACCAAGCCACACACTCTCCCTTTCCTTACACGATGGCCTCCCTGCTGTCCTTGCTATGAGCTGTTCTTCACATGCACAGAGAGCCTTTGAAAACTCAAACCACACCGTTGCACATTTTTGCACAACCTCTCCTTGTGGCTTGCCATCACTTTAGAGACCTTCCCCATGGTCACTAGACCATCGGTCTGGGCCCCTTATGTTAGCAACAGCCCCGCCCATGCACACACTCAGCACCCTGCCTTAGGGCTCTTCCCAGATCCCAGCTGGCTCCCTTCAGCTGTTAGTCTATCTGGAAAATATGCTCTTCCCTCAGGTTTCCCTGTGTCTGGCTTCATCCTTGTCATTCAGATCTCAGCTCAAGTGTCACCTCTTAGGAGATGTGGTCCCTTATGACCCTCCTGAAAACATTTGTCTATGAGCACCCCAGTCAGAGCCTTATCACAGGCCCAAACTCTCAGGTCTGTGTTGATTTGCTTATGTGACTATTGACACTACGTATAAAAGCTCAAAACAGACGACAAGGTGGCTTTTTTACCACCACGCACTTCCCAGTGCCAGCAGCGGTGCCCAGTGTCCAGCACAGATGCCAGGAGTCATCCATGGGATGGTGGGTAAGAGCAAGAGTTCACTGAGCTCTGCCCTATCAGGTGCGGGGCTCAGTCCTACAGGGGGAAGACTAGCAGTTCCTCACCTCGCAGCCTCTGTCCTGAGGCTAAGACAGACACCCAATAGCAGCACAGTGGCGGGCCACTGTGACTCCAGCCTCCTCTCCCTAAGCAGTGACATGCAGCTAACTTTTGACCAGACTTCCCTGAGCCAAGAAAGCTGTGTTCTGAGAGCCCCATTTGGAACCTCATTGCGGGCTGGTGGGGTTCCCAGGTCTGCGACACACAGTGGCCACGGTACTATGACATGCTCCCTTCCCACTGACTGGGACACACAGCGAAAGGTGGGCCTCAGAGCCAGCAACCGAGAAGCAGGCTGGGCTGTGCTCTCAGTGACCAGCTGCCCTCCTGCCCCGTGGGCCCTACCTAGTGCCACCTGCCACCTGTTCCTGCAGCTCCTGACACATTCAGAACCTGCCGACTGCAACGGCTGGCAGCACTGTGTTCCCTCACTGGGGCATTTACTGTCGGGGCCTGAAGATCACACGTGATCTCATTTACTTCACCGAAGGAACCACAGCTATCACCCCAGGTAACAGATGAGAAAACGGGGGAGACTGGTGCTCACAAGAGGGCTGGTAAAATGCCCAGGATGGCACAGCTCGTGTTGACTGGAGTCTGGGCTGAGACCGCAGTCTGACAGATGCACAGCCTGGCTTGCTGTAGAGCCCGTGCTGCACCCGCAATGGTGGACTGCCAGCTGCCAGGCATCCTGGAGGTGCTGCTTGGGCTTTTCGGCAGGACTGCTGTAAAGTCTTCAATACCTCACAAGGCAGCTGGTGAGAATCTGCATCCCCTGAGGATTGTCTGAAGTCGCAGCAAGAGATACCACCGCAGTCTCACAGTGCTGCTTGGCCCCCTTATGTGCCAACAACAAAACATGACCTGTTATTCTTGGGGGGTCAAAGGCATGGCCTCTAAGGAGTGACAACCACAATCAAGGGCTGGCATTGACTGTGGGCTGTGAGGGCCAGCCCTCTGGGAACCACCGGACATGGAATTGCTCATTCATTCATTCGTTTATTTTGATTTTTTGAGACAAAGTCTCACCATACAGCTCAGGCTGGTCTAGAACTTACAGTGATCCTCCTGCTTCAGCCTCCTGAGTGCTGGGATTACAGGTGCACACCACCATGCCTGGCAAAATTGTTCTTTTAATTTTCATATTAACATCATAAAATAGGTGCCATTATGAGTCCGTTTTACAGATGTGGAAACTGAGGCACAAAGATGAAAGTAAACTGCCCAAGCAGTAGAGCTGTGATTTGAACCCTGCCAGTGTGACTCAAAGCCTTTAACAAAATGACTACGGAGCCTGTGGCAGGAGTATTGTTCCAAGGAGGGAAGAGGGTCTCCAGTGCAAGAAATCTGCTTTCTGTTACATAGTGATCAATGAGCCGATTGTGATGGAAAGTCACATTGATGAGGTCATCGCTAAAACTCCTCTCATTCTACAGAGTGATTGTTATCAGGTTAGCCCATCCTGGCCGCCCAAACTGTCTCATGTCTGTGTCTTCAAGTCCTTCCCAGCTTGGAGAGGAAAGTGAAATTAAATGCCGGGGCTGGCAGGGAGGGAGAGCCTTTGCATGGTGCTGGCAGTCACAGCTGCCCGTGTGGGAGGCAGCAGGGTTGTCAGACGTGGGCCTGGATACTGAACAGGTATGCAGTGTCCAGCTGCAAGGGCCAGTGCCTGGGCCTAGGCTCTGGGAGGACTTGTGAGACCACTGAAGCTGCTAGGACAACTGTGTCTGGCCCAGGTCAGCAGTAGATAGGGCGGTTACCATTGAAGCTCTGGCCAGAGCCACAAGGATACATCACAGCCCCATCCCTGCCCCCCAGGCCGAGCTGCTCCTCGTCTGTCATGGAGAGGGCTGTGGGTCACTGGCTCTGATGAGATGACCTGAGCCTACATGACCCAAGTCACTAGCATCATGGTGGTCCCAGTGGGGTTACTACTTATGCCCTTCTCAAGAGTTCTGCCCAAGAAGTTGCCCTGAAGGAAACAGGCAACCAGTCACCTGGGTGAAGTCCAGCAAGGACCATGGAACAGGGGACATGGCCCAGGGGCCAAGAGCAGCCTGGCTTCTCACGGGCTCTGCACAGCCTGGGCCTCGACCCTGCTGTGTGAACCCACAGAAACAGGAGGTGAATCCACAGTGGTCTTCCCATGAGAACTATTCCAAGAGGAAAACTGAAGTGGTCACCACTCTAAGCCCACCAAATCCTGAAACAACTCACAACTTGCATGTTTTAAGAATTTCTTTGGCCAGTTCCTGGGAGGCTGAGAGGACCATTCAAGCCCAGAAGATCAAGACGAGCCTGAACAACGTATTGAGAAGTTGCCTTAAAGCAACAAAAACCACAAGAATTTCTTTAAACCAGATTCCTTCTGTTTTTTATAAATGTCACGTCATTTCTCTTAACTAATTCTATCTCATGTGTTTCTTAGGTGACCTCTAAGTTTTCATTGCTTCTCAACCTCCGAAGCTATTTTCTATATTTTTAAACCCTACAGAGGACACTTTCTACTTGGTTAAAATCAGCTACAACTCACTTTTGTAGGATGAATCAAAACCCTTTACGTATGGGTAGTTGTGACTGTTTTTAAAATACCAGGTTGCCCACTCCTGAGAAGGCTGCTTGAGGCTCAGTGCAGCAGATTTTCTACTTTTTTTTTTCAGTACCAGGGATCAAACTCGGGCCCTTGTGCTTGCAAGGTAGGCATTTACCACTTGAGGTAAATCCCCGGCTCTACAGTTTTTTCTGTTTTGTTTTGTTTTTGAGATAGGGTCTTGCTATGTAGTTCAGGCTGACCCTCAGCTCTGTCCTGACTCACAACAATCCTCCTGCATCTGCCTCCTGAGTGCTGGGATTGCAGGTGTGAGCCACCATGCCTGGCACTGTGGTATGTGGTACAGATTGCTAGCGGGCGTGGGTCTCCACACCCTGCATTGTTGTATGTGGTTACAGATGATCCCCAGCCCTTGTGCTTGCAAGGCAGGTACTGGACCCACTGAGCTAAATACCTGGCCTACATTTTTTTTAAGACACTGCCTTGCTCTGTAATTCAGAGTGGACTTAAATATACTGTGTAGCCCAGGCTGCCCTCAAACTTGGAGCAATCCTCCTGCCTCAGCCTCCAAAGTGCTAGGATTACAGTCGTGCACCAACATGCCTGGAAAGTTCTCCACCATATTTACCCTCTTCCTGAGCCTTGGCTGGGGCTGTGTAACCACAGAGACAGAACATAATAACCTTGTTATTCCTTACATGTAACTGTGCTCTCTGGTCTCCCAGCAACTCCACTCCCTATGTCATCTAAACCAGTTTTGCCATATGGGATTCTTTGGAAAACCAGCAGCCCGCAGACATTACACTGAAACAGCGTGATCAAGTTAAAAAGCTTTTCCATTGGTCTTTGCTGAGGCTTTAGGATACTCTGCACCCTTTTAATCTTTAGCTGTGGCCTCAGGATGCTGGCTTTCCCAACTGTGTTTAACTACAGAATACTTCTTTTCAGAGAAATATAAATATCCCAAGACTCCACAGAACCATAGTATTTTGGAGACCATTACATTAACTGCTATTATGGAAAAAACAAACAAACAAAAATCAAGCATAGATTGAGCATCTTTGATCCAGAAAATCTGAAATGGATTTAAGCATTTCAGATTTCAGGTTTTCCAATTAGAGAGTTTTGAAAAATCTACATATGCATTCCAATAGATGGTGAAATTTAAAGTTCTTCTGGTCCCAACCATTTCATTGTTTTTTTTCTTTCTTTTTTTGAGACGGTCTTGCTTTATAGTTCAGGCTGGCCCTGAGCTCAGCCTCAAACTCACATCACAGCAATCCTGTTGCCTCTACTTCAAGTGCTGGAAATATAGGCACGAGCCACCACGCCCATCATTGTGGTATGTGGTACTGATTGTTGCTGGGTGTGAGTCTCCACACCCAGTATTGTTATGTGGTTACTGGGGATCAAACCAGGGCCCTTGCACTTGCAAAACAGCACCGGAACCACTGTGCTAAATCCCCAACCCTGGTCCCAACCATTTCAGATGAGATGCTCCATTCCACAAGTCTTTTGCTAATCTTGCCACCCAATTCAGCATGGAAGCAACTGGCTCCTAAATGCTTCATTTGCTTTCCCCTACTGTGGGAAATGAACATTTTCAGACATGGACAGCCACAGTGTCAGCACTTAGGACCAGCCAGGCCTGCTCGAGGGCAGCTGCTTTGAACAGCTCTTTACAAGGCAACAAGCAAGGTCAGGAGCAAGGGAAGCTGACAGCCATGTGGACCCATGAGCAACAGTGAAGAGACGAACATGAAGTGAGCACCCATCGGTCTGCAGGGCCTGTGGTCCTCTGAGCAGCTGTGAGACCCCCGGCTGGCCTGGCATCTCCCACCTGGCTGATGAGGATTGGGGGCAAGTCAGACTTGCAAACTCCCAGGAGAGAAGCCTTGTGAGAACAGATGTCCTGAGTAAGATCACCCTGGGCAGCCATCTGCTTTCTCCCTGGAGAAAACATGCTCCAGTGAGGACTGCAGAGTAACACCTGCCACTGCTTGGGTTAGAGAGGTGGCTGTCACCTGAAATGCGCTGGCACAAAGTGTACTGATACAAAGATGGGTTCTCCACCTGGCAGAGCTGCACAGCCAGGGGATTCCCAGGAGTCCTTTTGCTATTCTGTTCCCTGACTTCGTGCATGGGGTGTAATGGCATACATGATCTCATTTGGGCCTTCTCATTCACCAGCTTTTTGTTGACAAAGACACGATTATAAACGCTGTTGGGGCATCACATGACATCCACCTCCTGAAGATCGACAATAGGGAAGATGAGCTGGTGACCAGGATCAACTCGTGGTGTACACATTTAGTAGACCAGGTGAGTAAACCACAACACAGCATACCCTAGCAGGCCAGGCTCATGTTTCTCGGTACCAGCCAGAAAGAAGGGGAAGAATCTTCCCTAGATAGTGCATACTGTCTTCCATACAGAGAGAAATGGAGAAAGAAAGGTAAGGTTTGTAAAATTCCACAGTGCAGACTCTGCTGCTGGTGAGAAACTTTCACACCCACACGCACATCACTGGGTTCTGAAATAGATCTGTAGAATCTCAAACAGAGGCACAGAGTATGAGTAGACTCTGGAGTAAATGAGGCACAGACACTCCGGAGATTTCAAAGAACAGTCTCTCTCCCCTCCAACTGGCCTCGGTAAGAGATATTAATGCCAAAAGAGAGCGATGTGATTGAAGGCCTTGGGCTTTGGTTCACTCCCCAGATTCACAAGGATGAGATCATGAGGAATCGCAAGCGAGTAAAGGAGATCAATCAGTACATCGACCACACGCAGAGCGAGCTGGACAACCTGGAGTGCGGAGATATGGATTAGGTGCACGTCAGCCTGAAGGTCCCTTTCCAGCATGAGCTCTACCCCAGTGAGGAGGTGGGCGCGGGCACTGCGTCAGGAGAGAATTACCACCAGTTCTTCAACTTAGGTTTTCCCAAACACCTTTCTTTCCTTTCTCACTGGAGAAAGTTCCAAATGTAGAGTAAAAAAGGAAAAAAGAAAAATGAGAATGTACATGTATGTATGAACAGGAGAAAAGATGAAGAGGAGTAGCAGGTCCCTGGCCAGTCTACAAGAGCTGCTCCTCGAGGCTGACAGTCAGCTGGAAGTATCTGACCATAACACGGGCAGGGCTGTCCCTCAGCCACGCTAAGGGCAGGCTGCAGACGTAAGCCCAGCCCTTCCCTACGGGTGTGGAGGACCTGGAAGTCACAGCTGCCACCACGTTAGAGCCTGAGCCAGCCTCCAAGGTTATGGCTTAGTGCTCGGCTACAGGGCCTTGAATCTGCTCCAGAATTTCAGGGTGCAGAGTGGGCATTCCCACTGTGACAGTAACTTCTCAGAGTTCCATCGAGGGACTCAGAAAGATAGGGCGTGGGAAGTATGAGAAAGGAAACTGGTACGGGGCCCGTGCCCTACAAGTAGAGTGATGCCATCTTATCACTCAGGTGTGGGAGGGCACGGACCTCAGAAAACCTTTGCTAGGTAGGTATTCTGGCACACACTTGTAATCCCAGCACTCTGGGAAGCTAAGGCAGGACGACTGTAAGTTTAAGCCCAGCCTGGGCAACTCAGTGAGACTTTCTCAAATAAATTTTAAAAGGGTGCTGGGCTAGGGATTTAGCTCAGTGGTTCCGGCACCTGCTTTGCAAGCACAAGGTTCCTAGTTTGATTCCTAGTAACTACAAACAACAATGCCGGGCGTGATGACTCACATGCATCAGCAATCAGTTACCACACACCACTGTGCCTGTGCCTGGTGTGGTGGCTCCGCCTGTAATCTCAGCACTCAGGAGGCAGAGGCAGGAGGATTGCTGGGAGTTTGAGTCTTGGCTGGGCTACATAGTGAGCTCAGGGGCAGCCTGAACTACAAAGTGAGACTCTGTCTCAAAAAACTAAAAACGGTACAGACATAGCTCAGTATCAAGGCTCTGGGTTCAATCTCTAGTATTATCAAAGAACCATTCCCTCACTGCCCTTCCACTGAGCCTGGCACCAGGAAGCAGCACCTCCCTAACTGTCAGTATGGTAGAGGTGGCCATGTTGGAAGGAGTCTCAGGACCCCTGTGTGGAAGATGAGTAAAAACATGCATCTGTTAGCTTTCCGTCACTATAAGAAACACTTGAGAGGGCCAGTGATTTAGCTCAGTGGTTCTGGCACCTGTCTGGCAAGGGCAAGTTCCCGAGTTTGATCCCAGATAACCACATACAACAATGCCGGGCATGGTGGCTCATGCCTATAATCCCAGCACTTGGGAGGCAGAGGCAGGAGGATAACTGAGTTCAAGGCTTGCCTGGGCTATATAGTAAGTTCCAGGCCAGCCTGAACCAAGCGAGACCCTGCCTCAAAAAATAAAAAGAAACACCTGACATATCAATTTATATAGAAAGAATTTATTTTGGCTCAGTTTCAGAAGGTTCGGTCTATGAGCAGGTATGGCCCTCCCAATGTGGGGACTGAAGTGAGCTACACATCATGATAGTATGTGATGAAGAGAAACAGCTCACTCACCTCATAACCAGAAAGCAAAGAGAGAGAGAAGGAGGGGCTATAGTCCCATGATGCCCTTTGCAGTTACATCCCCAACCCCCTACAAACTCTGTGGTGCCCTTCCTAAAGGTTCCACCGCCCCCCAACAGCAACACTCTGGGGAACAAACATTTGGATTCCAGATCCAAATTATAGCAATACATTTTAGGTGACCTTGTCAAGCTTGCTAGGGCTTTTAAGCCAGAAACAACTTACATTTTATATTTTTAAGAGTAATTCATTTTTTTTTTCTAGAACAGTAGGAACAAACAGAAAAAAAACAGCTTAGACCAAGAAGAACTTACTTTCAAAGGATCATTTGATGGAAAACCAGGGGAAAAAGCCCTCCAGGCAGAGGCTAAAGACACAAATAGAACTGTCTATTGGTGACATGATTGTTTCCCCAGCGTGAGGTTCTCCACCATGGGCAACAGCTATCAAATTGTGCCTGGGAGATAAGCTATTCAACCTCGGTGACAAAACCCAGCCAAAACAAGGGGGTGAAATACAGAGGCGCACATGTGAAAGGATCCTGACACATTTCCAAGGTGGAGAAATATTTAATAAAATCAAGGTCAAGCCAAAGTCATATGTACAACTCACCCCCCTCATTTGATGGTGGCCAGGCCAGAGGCACCTGGGTTGGAATCACGCTGACCTCCAGACAGCCACACTGTGTACTAGGAGCACCTTAGGGAAGTGCTACGTAAGACCATACCCTGCAGGTCAGGGAAGTCCCACGTAACAGGAAAGCCCCAGGTCAAGAAAGCTGTGGCTGTGTGGGATCCATCCAGCTGGAACAAACAGTCCAGGACTCACTCCTGCAGGAGCTTGTGTTTGACTGTGGTGTTCTCTGAGCAGAGGTGGACAAAGAGGGTCCCCGCAGCAGTGCGGGCCCGCAGCTCCTGTAGCTCATAGTCATGGGCCCATTCGATGTTGCCCCACTTCTGGATCTAAGGAGAGGACAAGACAAGTTAGCTGCTGGGCCAGCTGCTGACTACAGCCACTCTCTACTCCCAGCGCTAGCCTGAAAGAAGCAAGGCTAGACCTTGCCAGTCCAGGTGAGATGCACACGGGACTTATGGATGTGGGACACATGTGGCTAGAGCAGGCACCTGCGCTCTGGAGCCTGGCTGACCTGAGAAGAGTGCATCAGGTCCAGGGCCAGGGACTGCCTACTACTGGGCATACTGGGGATCAAAACTACTCGTGTTCATTCAAGAAGCCTGAATCATGTGGCTTCCCTCATCTCATATCTTTTTTTTTTTTTTTGAGACAGAGACCCTGTCAGCAATCAGCAATCCTCCTGCCTCTGCCTCCCAAGTGCTGGGATTATAGGCGTGAGCCACCATGCCCAGCACTGTGGTATATGGTACTGATTGCTGGTGGACATTGATGGGTGTGAGTCATCACGCCTGGTACTGTTGTATGTGGTTACCAAGGATCAAACCTGGGCCCTTGTGTTTGCAAGGCAGGCCCAGAAACACTGAGCTAAATTCCTGGCCCTCATATCTTGCAAACTGCTATCCTCTATGGGCTGTATGCACAGGCTGCTGCAAGTGCTCCCCATCAGGGTACAATCAATAACTCAACAAGGGCACATATGACTTCTACTCTAACTCCTGGGGGAATAACAGTACTGCAGGGCCCTCTGCTTTGCCTGCT
>PVIR01039218.1:0-14063 GCA_004026965.1 Petromus typicus | reverse complement strand
AGACAGAAAGGAAATGAGAGTAGAAAGCTGAGAGAGTTTGAGACACTGCAAAGAACTGTGCCTAGTATGTGTGTGTGAGGTCCTGGGCTTGATCCCCATGGGGAAGAGAGGTAGGAAGGAGAAAGGAATGGACAGAGGGAGGGAAGCAGAAGGGGAGGGAGGAAAGAAGAAATTGCCCCAAATACTGAAACCACTTTTGAGTTCCTGTAGCTTCAGGAGCAAAAGAGGCAAAATCACCAGAAGTCCTAGGACGGCGAGCTGTCTGAATTGGGAAACCACCAAGAGTATTGTAAAGCCACAGTTCCCAAGACTTTTCTGTTCAGACCACCCTTGGTACACTGAGAATTCTTTTTCACATTTCCTTAAGGCCAACAGAAAATGCTAGCAATTATATTTAGTAAGTAGTAGTAATAAGTACTTATGTCTTACCAACTTAGCCATTTGAAGAATAAATATTTTTGAAAGAAAATTATTTATATCACACTCTTAGATGACCACAAGTATTTTGCTACTAGAATATGAATACTCACTGCACTATAATTTTTTCCAATCTTGGCATCAGAGTTGACCTTTTATGCTCATTTCTTGTTTCCCATTGGTTTTTCTGTGATGATTGTTTTTTTATTTCATAATTTCCAACACTCAAATATATTCAGAATTAGAATTTGCATTTTTAATACCGAAACACAAGAAGGAGTGGCTAACAATGTATATTTGGACATTATCGGTCCATCCTTCTGATTGCTTTCTTTCTAATTTTTATTTGTTAGGAGGTCAATATCACATAATGATTACATTCGTCACGTGTAGTTGGCACATATACACACACATTTTAACTCTCTTTACTTCCCTTTCCCATTATCTCTTCTTCCCCCTCCCTTCCCTCTATCTCTTGGATTCCTTTCCATTTGCAAAAGGCCTATCTTCCTGTTACTTGGTTTTTATCCCAGAAACTTCTGAATATCAATTTTGTAAAACCGTGGTCTCTTCCAAAGGCCTGACCTCATGTGGAAAGGAGCAGGCGGTCCCTGCCCTGTCTGACCCAGAAACAGTGCCACCGCCTTCCTCTCAAAATGTTTAAATATCACAGGGGGGCTGTATGAGTTGCATGTGACCCCTGATCACTTGAAAAGCACGTATGTACACAATCCAGAGGAGCAAAACTCAAAACTGTAGCATGCATTGGAAAGTCAGCGCTACTTCCATTTCAGAAATGAGAGAAGCAAAACTTAGGCAAAGTCTTGGAAAAGGGAATCCCCCTGTCCTCTCGGTGCCAAGGAGGACAGTGGGAACCATTTTTAGTGGTACCCACGGATACATGAGTGGCAGAAGTAGCATTGTATCCACTGGCTGGTGACACCCAGACAAAACAGTGACTTACAGAGTTTCGTAGATGATTGACTGGCACTTAGTGTTAAAAATCTATTAGCTGCTGCTATTTTTTGAAGCACGGTCCACCAGCTGACTTTTATAAGGGATGGATATGTTGATACCTGCGTCATTTTCTTTGCTTATGCTGGTAAATTTGAGGTTATTTCTCCTACACATATTTCATTACATATGTTCGAGGGTTTGATATAAGTGTTGCCCTTAGCCTGATACCTACAACACAGCCTGGTTCTTTCCCACAACTAGTAAAGACAAGGTATTTCCATAGGCAAACAGGAAACGTGGAGCACAATGACAAGAACAAAGGCCCAGGTCAACAAATATTGGAGCAAAGCCAAAATCTTAAAAGCACAGCACCCAATTCTGAAGTCAAAAGATTTATCATCAAGATTTGGAAACCTAGAGCCTAAAGCAGAAAAGAACTTCAAAAGTCATGTGCAATCAATATTTCACACGATATCAGAGCAACATTCTTATTCCTCCAATAAGATCAAGATATGAAGAAAAAAGACAAAATCAAGATCTTAGAATCTGAGTAGTAAAATCTAAACAGCAACATGAAACCAAAATGAGGACAATGTATTAAAATGAAGTTTTTAATTGGCCAGACCAATGACACAGCTGGCCCAGAATGTAACTTCTTTCTTGAGAATGAAATAACAATTAATAATTTTTTAAATCCATTGGTTTTGTATAATGGAATAATATATATACCGTGCTTAAGACATAGCCCAGTGAAGGCAGCCCAAAATCACATTTTCATAAGACCATTTAGAAAGAAAAATAGCTTAGTTACCATGAGTTAATTTAAGAGTTGATTCTGATTCTGTAAACTCTTTATATCTAGCCTCATCAACAATAAAAAGCTCAGTGGTTCTAAGATTCTTTGACCAATTCTCAGATTCAAATAAAAGGAGTGAAAAAACATAATCACCAAAAGACCAGGGACAAGTGTATACTTTATGTCAACTTTGTTTAAAATAATTTGTAAGCATAGTTGCGTGGTGGGCTGGGGATTTAGCTCAGTGGTTCTGGTGCCTGTCTTGCAGGCACAAGGACCCAGGTTTAATCCTGGTAACCACATATAATACTGGGTGTAGAGACTCACGCCCAGCAGCAACCAGTACCACATACCACAGCGCCAGGCGTGGTGGCTCACACCTGTAATCCCAGCACTCGGGAGGCAGAGGCAGGAGGGTTGCTGTGATGTGAGTTTGAGGCTGAGCTCAGGGCCAGCCTGAACCACAAAGCGAGACACTGTCTCAAAAAAAAAAAAAAAGTTTCATGGTATGAGCTCTAATTGTAAAGTTTATGGCAAATCTTTGAACTTATATAGTGAAATGTGTTCAGGAAAAAATATTTCAAATTTATCACTACAAGCAAAGAAAATGAAACAGGTGTTTACATATCCCATCCTTTATAAATGTCAGTGAGTGGATTTCTATGATTAAAATAAACAGCAACAACTAATATATTTTTAACACTAAGTGCCAGAATGTGTCATTGTTTAAAGTAAATTTTTACAAATTTAAGTGCATTCATCTTTAAAGGAACTGGTCTGATCTTGTCCACAATAGTAAAAAAATAAAACAATGCAAAAATATAGTTATATTTTGCAATCAAGAAATGAAGAGTTTCCTGTGAGGATAGATACCAAAAAAAAAAGTAGTTTTTTCAATGAGGGATGATAAGAGTTACCAGAATTAGAAACAAAGACAATAAAATAACAAATCATATACCCTTCCAGAGAGCAGAATTCAACATTGAGAAAATATCCAATTAAATTACATTACAGTGCCTGGTGTCAAACTTAATGAATATAAGATTTGGTGGAGACCAAAACTATAATTTATTTCAAGAGGTTTAAACAAATTAATTTTTGATAGAAGGTAGAAACATCTGCAAATTTTGATGTATTAATTTAGGAAATAATTCTTAGGTATTTTTCACTTTTAGACACTGGAAATACACCAACAATGTTGCTATCTATTAATATTCAAGTAGACAGTCAATGAAGACTGTTGTTACTGAGGTGTTAGCAGAACTTGTAAAGGCCCAGGTGAGTGCTTTTCCCAGAAAGCTCTTCTGAGTGGGCTGGGCCGGATCCTGGATCTTAGAAGCTTGGAAATTTGATTTCTTACCGCATCAAATTACTCTCTTTCAGAGCAGAATCACTTTGACCAGAGTCATTATGAACAACATTAAAACCAGCGTGTCCATTAAAAATATACACACATGTGCATAATGCCTCAGAGATGAAAATACAGCCTGTAACTCAGTTGATATGCACAGCAATTTAAATTTTAGTTAGAAAGTTTGGTGAACATGAACTCAGAGAGTTCGGTGCAAATTTCTTCACTCCAGTCTCTTCTTGCCTAGACCTGGCCGTGAACTGATGAAGACAAGCCATCGTTCCTGACTTGGCCAGTCCTTCACTCTGGCTACCATCTATTCTCAGTTCAGAACAGTGTAAGCCTCTTTTCTCCTTTTCAAGACCCACTCTACATTTATTCATAGCTGATATTTGTAGGGCAATCATTTGTTACTTATTCTCAATTCTACTTATTGACTCACTTTTGCCCACAATACAGCAAAGATAGGTTCATGGAAGACCCACAGGGATTTCTATTATCTGTCCTCTCATTTACAGGAAGAAACTGTAAATGAGTTTCTCCTGGGCCAACTGCATCAGTGGTCTGGCTGTCAGGGTATAATTATAATTTTAGGTAGCAAATCTCATTCAGCATAAAGACTAGAGGAGGAAGAAGCCACCTTCAGGGATAGCAGCTGTCACAGGATTTCTTGTTTTTTTAATTCAAATATTTATTGGTATATTATGAGTGTACATCATCATTGCATTCAACATTGAGAGTTTGGACCAGAATATGAGACAACTTGATTCTCATTTCCCTTCCCCCCACCCTCTATATACCTAAGCTTTGTTTCCTTTTTTCTTTATTACAGGTTTTCTTTTATTTACTCAGGCGCATTTTGTCATTCACACCTCAGGCAATATGAGCACCCTACCTGTGTCTCATTCAGCTAAAACCTTAATGTAAAGAGATACCACGCCAGAAGACACATTTACGTCATCAAGTACACAAGCAAAAACTATATCTACTCCCAAAATGTAACTATTTACTTTTATATAGTTGAAATACTACACAATCTACTATCAGCTGAAATAGATAAAGCTCTCATTCTGTGCTGTATGTTGGTTGCTTAACTTGTGGGTGAATGATGATGAGGTTGCCTCCAAGAGTCTCTTCAGAGGGGGACAAGTGCTCATCTGACCTAGTTTACCATCAAAGGACCTAGCCTGGCATTGCCGTAAAAACCTGACATCGGTCCCTCAACACTTGTGTTCTAATGTTGAGCTTCTTAGACCTTCAAATGAAGTTAATGGAATGTTTAAAAAGTAAAAACTAAAGAACACTGGTACCATCACCAACCTCCATTTAAAAACAACAACAACAAAAAAAAAACTTCTTATACAAACTATAATCAGCAAAATGATAGACTCATCCAGAAATTCCCGTCACTCAGGTGTATTGAATCAGGATGTAATAAAGAAATTAATAAGTAAACCAATGAAACTCAATAAGGAGCCTGAGACTACTCCAGACCAGAAGGCAGGTAAGTGTCACACGGCCAGGAAAAGTGAGGCGTTCTTTGCAAGCAGGGGTGCTGAATCCACGCAGCCGCTCTGGGCCGGGCAAGGGAGGATCTTGTGAGGCCGGGAGGTCAAGGCCAGGAGACTTCAAACTTCCCCACCATCACCTCAAGGAATAACCTCTAAAAATAGGTGCCAGGAAGCCAACGAGGGCCCTCCGCGGAGGCCCCAAGGGTCCCATCTCCCTCCTGGGGTTGTGCAGGTGTGGACAGACTGCTCTGGGTCGAACAGTCCTCTAAACGTCCTGTCCGTGAAGCACTGGGCAATTCACGTAAGAACAAAAGTCTTAAATCCCGGGCTGAGAAAATGCAAAGTGACTTGGTAAACAAATGATATGTAAAATCTGTAGACCGAGGGCTAAGTGACAAAGGAAATTGCAAATGCTCCTCCACACACTTTCCAGGAGATTCTAACACATATACAAGGAGATGAAGCATAAAATTGGGCGGGCTGATTCAGAGGTTTGTTTTGATTTTTAAAATCATTTATTAAAAATAAGCATGAGTGTGCGTGCGTGTGGGAAGGAGAACAGGATTTCCCAACGCAAAGGGGCTGTCGGCAGATGGACCGAAGAAAAGGGTGCTTTCCAAATCCCCAAAGCACTAAACGTAGAGAAGGGCGCAGTTAGCAAGGGACTGGCGGAGGAGCGCAGCGTGTGAAGTGGCAGGCGGCCGGGCCCCTGGCAGAGCGAAGCTCGGACAGGAACTTCAGGCGCTGCCCGAGGTGAGCTTCCGAAGGGGAGTTTCCAGCCGGAAAACCGCTGGGCCCGCGGGGGGCGGCCTGGGAGGGCGCCCAGAGGAACGGGGCGTCCGGGGCGGGCGGCCCAGGGGGCTGGACAGTAAATTTGAAGACTGTCCGGATCAGGAGGCGGTCCGGAGCGCAGACGGAACCGAAACTTGCTTTTCAGCGCCGGATTCCCAGGGTGCTCGGTGTCCGGGGCCGCCCGCCCTGCGACGTCTCTTCCCGTGGCACGTCCTGGAAATGCTGGGGAAACAGAGGCAGACGTTTCTGGACCCAGAAATCCAAAACCCTGAACACGCCCCCCCCCCATCCCCTGCCCTGGCGCTGTTTTCCCCGGGATCGTCCCGGGCCCATGGGGGTCCGTGCGGTCCCCGCGTCCCAGGCCGAGCTCCGGCCACCACCTTGGTTGCTATTGCTGATAAGAAGGCCTTTTCCTCCTTACCAACGGCCCCGCCATTCATTCATTCATTCGTTCGTTCGTTCGTTCGTCCATTCATTCATTCACCGAGTCATCCTTTGGAGGCAACAACTCGTGCGTCCTGTATCTTTGAGTAATCAGATAATCCCGCGCCCGCCTTGTATCCCTGTCCCTTAAAACTCTGCAGGTATCCGCGCGCCCTCGCGGAGAAGGCGTGCCTCAGTCTCCCCTCTCACCTCGCCGGTCCCCGGTCCCTTTCCTTAGCTCTCGACCCTCGGGGCAGCGGGAGATCGATCTCTTGTCATCCTGCCGCAAGTTTAATGAGGCATTCGTTTTGGGTTTGAGTTTGAGGTGATGGTGTTTTTGTTGGGGGAGTTGTTTTATGATTTCGATTTTCTCTTGTAATGAAAGAAAAGTGGCTATTTCCAGAAAGCACATCGTCCCAGCGTCAGGGACGCGAGCTCACCCCGGACCCCACTTCCTCTCTCTCCTCTGGCCCCACGCGAGTCTCGCTTGCTAACGCTGCGGCTCCGGGATCGTCTCCCGAACCCCAGGACCCCCGCCCAGCCCCCTCCCCTGAGCTGCCGGGTCTTTAAATCGGTGTGAGCGCCGGGTCAGCCGGCCCTTTGTGCCGCAGCGGGCCGCTGCGTGTTGGTGTGCGTGTGCGCGTGTGCGTGTGTGTCTGCGTGTGCGCGCGTGTCTTTTGTTATTTTCTCCCCTAACACTGCAGAAATGAAACACACATGCAGCTCTGTCGCCTCGGACTTTCAGATGTTTTTCACACTATTGTCTGCTCTGGCCCGTTCAAAGTGCAAAGTGAAAACAGATGCATCCCAAAAAATTTTCTTTTTTGAAAAGGGACAATCTTAGGAAGGAGACCAACCACTCACATAAAGATAAGCAATAAATACCACATCAGATTTATAATGTGCATCGAGCGGTCTTGATTAGCACCAAGGTGAGCTTCGGTGAGATTTTTATCATTTCCATGTGTCTGGACTACAAGAAAAAAATCAATGGGGGAAGAGCTCTATAAATCAGCGTTCATGTCAAGACAAATCAAAATAATGCCTCTATTATTTCAATCAATAAACCATCTTTATTCCCCACATCTGATACACACAGTGTGTGTCCGTCTGTTTGTATTTGGACCCGGCAGCTACACCTCAGCAAAACAAACCTTTCAGGGCACGTCAATGAGATTAACATTTTTAAAAGGCAGAACTCTCTTGTCTTTCCACCCCTGCCAAGCGACCCCACCCTCCCCTTTTAAACTGTGCTCCCCAGGTCAATCAGAGACCTCAGCACACTCTCCGGGAGCTGGGACTGTGTCCAGAGAGGACGGGGACCAGGGTGTCCGGCTCTGGTAGGGCAGAAACCGAAAGTGGCTGCGGCCACGTCGAGGGCTGGAGGGGCATGCCCGGCTCCGGGCTCTAGTATTTCCTCACCGAGGGTCTGGGCCAGGTTTGGCACAGTACTCCCCGGAGGCTGACGGCCACTAAATCCACCGCGGCCCCCGAGAGCCCTCCAGCAAGTGTACGACTGAGGCCGCGGGGCAGCCCTCGGGGCGAGGCTGGCAGAGGGAGACGGCGGAGAGGGAGGGAGGAGGGGGGAGGAGGAGAGGGGCTGGCTGGCTGCGTGGCTTTGCTAGTGCCGGGCAGATTCTAAGCCTCGCTTCTCAAAATGTCCAGCAGTTCGGGTTTCTCCAGCAGTTGGCAAGATGGGGCCTCAGATCCTGAGAGCTGGTACGTCGATGAGTCAATATTGTGATCACGAGAGCACTGCTGTCGGCACGTAGTTGCTTCCTCGGTGACTCCCTTTCCACCTTTGCACACCCAAATCTCAATCATCTTTTTGTTGTTGGAAGTCCGTTCTTTCTCGTCCCATCTGACCGTAAACACATGATTCAGTTGCCCCCTTGCAAATGCGTTTCTTTCCGTGGAAAAGGGAAGGAGAGGCGAACCCTCCCCGACGGAGCCCCAGGCAGCCCGAGATCCCGCAGTCCTGGTTGGATTCAGCAGCTGTCTGCTCATCTCAGCCCCCCAAGACCAAAACGCATCCTGTGGGTTCCGTTAGGTAAAAGAAAGGGAAGCTCTTGTGAAAATCTGTATTATTCCCGGCAGAATGTTACAGTCACTAGGAACCTGGGGACTTTAATGGTTAATCTCTCGGGTGAAATTGTATCACCCCAACAACTCTTTCCAAATAACTCGATGCAAATGGAGAGGTTGTCGGCGATCCGGATACGCAAATATATAGAGATAGATAGGTAGATATATCTACTCTACGGAGCTATGATGGTCGTCTCTCCGACTGCCCTCCTGTCCTCCCTTCTCTGCCCGTTGTACCTGGCAGACACGGGGGCTGGAGGGAGAAGGAAAGCTTGGGCGCCGGGAACCTCGAAGCCAGGGTCGACAAGGAAAGCGAAGTAAACCCGACAGAGCCACAAGGATTCTCCTGCGCTTCTCTCCCTAACGCGTTTCTGCTCGGGCCAGAGCGCGACTGACGACCTCGTTCCTACGACTCAGGACGCGGCCGCTTCCGAACAAAAGGCGCGAGGCCTCCGGCTCTTCGGCTTGCTCCCTGGCCTCCGCGTCCCGTCTCCCTCCCGCCCCGGGCGCCCCACCGCGCCCCGAGCCGCTTCCTTCCCGGCTGGCGGTTCCAGGGTTTCCCTCGCCTTCGCCTTCGCAGCCTGCCTCGCCGGAGACATCTCTAACCTATTATACTGCTGTCTGCAGGCCGCGCTCCGGCTCCCAGAGGCCTTTTTCTGGTCCCATCCCGGTCTGGGACCCCGGGGCTCACAAATAACACTTCTCTCCTAATGCTGGGAGAGAATGAAGGGGATCGGAGGACTTGGAGGGCACCTGGGGCTGCGCGCAGAGGCCGAGACACATTTTCTAGGGGTTTATCCTTATATTTTCCATGTCTAAACTTGCAAAAGCGCGCAAAGGACCTGAGATACGCCGAGGAATGGGGCTCCTTCGAGAAAACGGCGGAGGTGAAGGTGGGCGGAGGTGTTGGGAGCTCGCGCGGGCTCCGAGAGTGCGGAGGGGTACGGAGCCCAGGTGGCCCCGAGGCCTGCGGGCCCGCGCGGTCCCCGGGGACCCGAGCCCCACCGCGCCGGCCTGCGCGCTCCTCCGCCGGCCTCCAGGCGCCCTCAGCCCCGGACCCGAGAAGCCAGCCAGCCTCGGGGCCCGAGAACCCTCCGGCAAGAAGCAGTCAGAACACTGCTCATCCAAATTAACACTCCCATTCCTTGTAAGTCATTTAAGAAAGCAACAATTCAGGCGGCCCCTGTACGCCAAAATGGAGGACTTCCGTGGATTTACAGTGGAGGGGGCCCAGCGGCGCTCCCTCTCCTCCTAAATATCTATTTTCTCGCGTCGCTCCGCGCATCAGTTCCTGGGAAAGGGAAGGGGGGCGGCTCTGGTGTGTGGGGGTGGAGTTTTGTTTGTATTTACTTCATTTGGGCTTTAAATTTTTTAAGTTTCTTTGTGATTTTGCGGTTCCTCTACAGGACGCGGGACCCCATCTTCATACAGTCTTTTTTGTTGTTTTGAAATTTCAAATGGACGCAAGTGTTGGATCATCAGTTTTCCCTCTGTCTGCTCTCGCTATAAATAATGGCTTTGAGATTAGCTAATTAAGGGGCATTAATCACTGATAGAAAGGGAATAAATCAAAGCCTTGTTCTACATTTCAAACTTGCCCGTGTGGATGTGCAGAGCTGCTGTATCGGCCGCAGATAGGTGCTGTTTGAATTACTGTGTTGCAGAGTAAACTAAGTCCACTTCACTTGTAAAAAATGAATATTGTATTTATATAGCCTCGTTGTGTCCTTAAATTAAACCCCCTCCCACTTTATTCTGTTCTATAAACGAAATGTAGAGGTCACGCTATCAGGCTTAGGGGAGCCAAAATCTGGTTTCTGCCCGGCTTCGTGTTTCATACCTTTGGGGCGCGGGGAGAGGGCGGAAGAAGCCTTTAGAGGACTCTGATGGGAGCGGAGGAGGGCGGCTGCGGGCAGAGTTGCTTTTCCTGGGATCGCGCCTGCAGAAAGGTCTCAGAGCCTGCGGCGCTTCAGGTACACCGCCCTCGGCTGCCTCCCTGCTCTCTGCCTCGGGCTGAAGCAAACATTAGGCTCTGGCTTGTGAAAAAGAAAGGCCAGCCTGCAGGGCGTGGTGAGGGCGCGTGTGCGCGTGTGCGCCGGGTGAGTGTGGAACCGGGAAGGACGAAGCCGGCCGCGGCCTGTCGCCCGCCCCACGCGCGCAGCTGGGCGCAGTGCTCGCGAGCCTGGGCCGCGTCAGCACCGACGCGAGAGGCTTGCAGTAAGTACACGCCGTAAAACAACACGCCGGTCCCTAGGAGGAAGTAAAAATGTATTCATTTCACGTAAAGCCTCCGAAACAGTAAACACAGAGCAGATAATCCGCAGCCGGGCGGGGTCTGCGCCCCGAGCCGGAGCCGCCCAGAGCCCTGCGCGCGTGGACGCGGGGTCGGATCACGGTCCGGGGCCGCGTCGGATCCGGATCGGGGCTCCCCCGCCCCCCGCTGCGTCCCCTTCTAGCAGAGACTTTCAGCCGAGGATCTGGCTCGAGTATCTTCCTGGGAAATGTGGGCGGCAGCAAGGAGCTGCCCGAGCAGAGTGCACCCCAAAACCACGGGGCCCCGCCCACGCTCCGCGGCCTCTGGCACCCCAGATCCTGCTTCTCTGCTGTTATTTGTCAAGGTCCAGAACCCCAGGCTGATCTAGGGAGCCCGCAGACTTCGGGGTCCCCGCGAGGCGGCGACGGCCGCGTGTGCAGCGGGCTCGCTGCAGGTCCCGGGCAGCCCGGGCCGCGGTGCTGATTACGCAAGATTAATGCGGAGACCGATCTGCGTCGCTCACCGAGATTTATTTACACCGCGAACTCCAGCCCCCGAGCTGTAAACCATCCCACCCCGCCAGGCCCCGTCTCTCCTCCAGGGAAGGTGCTTTTCCGAGACCGGAGGACGGAAGAAGGGGAGCAGCTCTGTCGGCTCGGAAGCTCCGACAAGCGAGCGCGGCGGGTGTTGCTTTTTAAAGGAGCTCCAGCCCGCTCCGGGATACAGGATTCCGGTTCCCCAAGCGCAGCGCGGGGTCTTTCCCTCCGCGGCCTCGCACTGAGGAGCGAGCCCGGTGCAGGAGCGCCCCCTAGTGTGGCCAGAGGAGAGCGACGCGGTGGCGGAGCGCTGAGCCGGCCGGCGAACCCAGGGCGGAGGCCGAGCGCGCTGACCCCAGCCACTTGCACACGCGCACCGAGCACCGCGCACGGCCAGGCTCATTTTCCGGACTGTCGTGTTCTCATTCGTGAGACTTGGGCATCATTTCCTTTTCTGCAAATAGCATTGAATGTGTCATCCGGAAGCTCTATTTTAAAATTCACTCTTTAAGAGTGAAATAGTTCATTGTATAAACACTCAACTTGGCTATATTATCCTTTGTTTACGTATTTCCTGTGGAAAAACCACAAGCTCCCCATTATTTCCGTCCCATTTTAGAGAGATTTCAGAGATCACCTATTTTCAGCTTTCTGGAAAACTTTACTTTCCAATTTACAACATCAGATTATAACCTGAAATAAAGATGTTTAAAACTAAGTTTTTTCGTAGTCCTTCTTTTTTGTGTAGTAAATATATGCTACAAAGAACTTCAATAATGATTAGCATCAATATAAAAGTACAGAAAAACGAGAAAAGCAGCTGTTTCTGAGCTGAAAATTGAATCCTAACTGCAGTAAAGTTGCTGAATCACTTCGGACAAAGCACCTTCCAATACGTGAACTATCCAAGGAAATAAATTTAACACACCATCTAGGCTTGGTGAGTTTGCAGACCTAAAACACACCTCAGGAAACAAACGATGCTGTCCCTGAAAAGACACAGGTATGTGTTTCATTGGTCTGTTTCCCTACAACATAGTTATTCATGTAAACCCATATTTTTGAAATGTGGCCTTTTCTGTATTTATGGCATAGCCAGAAATTTTCATATAACGTAGAAGTATAGGTACACAAAATATAATATTAACTTAGTGCATGAAATCAAATTAGGCAACTTAGTACTGAATGTATTACCCATTCACCAAATATAATCCTCTAATCCAAGGGTGGTATTGAAATTGAAATCTTTATTGGTATATTACATATACACATCATGATTACACTCCACAATGGGGACTTGTACCAGTATAAGACACAACTTAATTCTCATTTCCAAGGGTGGTATTTTTGACAGCTCTATTATGGTCCCCATCAGTGTACTAATACAAGAGGAAAATGAAGAGCTGGGATTTTGGCTTTTGATACATAGCAGAGACTCACAAATGCACTTTCGGGCATTTCAGCATAAAATACCGGAAGTTCCCCTGGTTTGAGCTCCAAAGAAACAGATCACAGCCCAGACGGAGCTGCCTCAGTGGAGGAGGCTGATGATCAGGGGCTGCACTCCCACAGTTGGAGATGGAGTGTCTTGAGGAAAACAGGAAAAAATTGTACAAAGTGACAGAATGTGATATCTCTGCTCCATCCACCACCAAGAAGCACTGCATGATAGTGCTCATTAGCTGCATTAACACCGATACAGTGTATCATTAAGGTAAGGTATAAAAGAAACTCTGGACCTTTGTATACTTATTGAATCACTAGAAGTAATTATTTTTAGTTACAGTAAGAATGAACATTCAAAGACAGGCAGCCATCTTGCTCCGACCCCGCCACTTCAAAGGTGGTTTGTCTGTCCTGAGCTTTCAGCCTTGTGAACTCCTTCTTTCCTTGGAAATAAGAACCAGTTTGATCACAAGAGACTTGCTTTGGAGTGTGGCTGATGTTTGAGATTTTCACAGTTCTCTTGGCAGTCTGGCTCAAAAAAATATTACTTTTCGTGACTATTTTTTAAGTTCTCTTCTGTAATATTAAACCAAAACAACTGGCTTCAAGAAGAAAACCTGCTTTCATTTATGGGAATTCACATGTCGATGTGAGCAAGACATAAAAAAGAGACTTGTGGAAGTGTGTATGAATGACCGTCAACTTCAAGACACACACTCTGAGGCTTCCGTTGTCGTAGGTGACTGAACTTGGACAGCTGTTTTCACTTGCTGCCAAGTCTGGCCCTCATGATTCCCATCTTCTTCCCCCTGTGCTTCAAATGACTATGAAGGGACACATCTCACAAGGATTTGTGGCAAGTCAAAGTCTCAGTCTTAGCAATGAGAAGCCGGAGTTCAGATAAAGTTAGTCTCCTGTGGAGAGAGCAGAGGACCCGGAGCAAGTGGGGGCTGCAGAAAAGCCATCTCACAAGAAAGAAAAGAAAAAAGTAAAGAAAAGTCATCTCACACTGAGGGTCTTGCTTTAGCACTGAGCGTCAGCTTCGCACACTGGGACAACTCTCCTGGGTGTACTTTGCCTCCACTGAGGTGGGAGCTTCGCACTTGAGGAGATGACACTGCAGACGTGGGAGAGGGAAATATTTGGGACCACTCCTCAAAATGCATCTTTAAGAATTTCTGGAGAGATAAAGGAAAGAAAATTGATGAGGAAGCAGTGTACAGGAAGCAAGCATTTTGACACCCTGTCTTCTTAAATCCTCACATGGCCTGATCACAGGAATAGTCTTACGTGCTTGATTTACATGCAGAAAACTGAGACCCAAAAGTTTTATAATTTATCCCACATCCAAGACAGTGTACTAAAGCTGAAATGGCATTTGGAGAGTAGTGGTTCTAACTCCAACATCAACAACCAATCTGCTATCAGCCTCTTCTTCTACCAGGCAGCTATAGTAAATGGTCATTTTCTTTTTTTTTTTTTTTTTTTTTTTTTT
>PVIR01039217.1:0-14054 GCA_004026965.1 Petromus typicus | reverse complement strand
CTGTCTTGCAAGCGCAAGGGCCCGGGTTCGATTCCCCGGTAACCACATAACAATACTGGGTGTGGAGACCCACACCCAGCAGCAACCAGTACCACATACCACAGTGCCGGGCGTGGTGGCTCACGCCTGTCATCCCAGCACTCGGGAGGCAGAGGCAGGAGGATTGTGATGTGAGTTTGAGGCTGAGCTCAGGGCCAGCATGAACCACAAAGCGAGACCCTGTCTCAAAAAACCTAAAAAAAAAAAACCTCCTCCTCTTGGGTCACTGACACCCACACTGTCCCAGTGTCCAGTACCCTCCTGTGTCTGGCTATTAGACTTCTGCCTACCACCTTCCTTTCCTGTGCACGAAGGGTGGAAAAAACCTACCAGTGCCCTGAGGATCAACTCTGGCCCAAGGTTTAGATTTTTCTAATGTTAAGCGTCTGGGCATCTGCTTCCCAACTTATCTAACCCCAATTCAACTAGACTCAGAGAAAATCTACAGCCTGGGTCATGTCTACCTTTCTTCTGACACGGCTGCTCTGACAGTGGCAAGGGCCACCACTGCCGCTGGCATGACAGGGGTCCTTTGTCTCTATCTCCCTTCAAGGGGTGGACACTGTCTCTACAACGTCTTTGTTTTGTTAGTCTTTGCTACGTATCTACATTTTAACACGACATTTAAATCTGCCAGTGAAAGTACTACTCTGTTCTGAAAGCAATCGTGACACCTGTCTCAGTGGCAGTGTGGGGACTGGTCATTCAGACCTGTCCCATGCACATGCCAGGTGGGTGTGCAGGACAGTCAAGTCACAGGTGAGTTCCTCACAAGGAAAGTGAGGACACAGATGAACAGCAGGGAGGGGTGGTCAGTGCCTACACGTACTGCAGACCCACAAGATGTCAGTTTTGATTCTGAGCCTTCAGGTCAGAAGTCTAGCCGATCCCAGCACAGCATAGTACAGAGATGTGCTGAGGATAATCATGACACAAATATCACCCTGGCTCCATCGCTGGGCTGTGCAAAATGGAAAGTGTTCCCTCAATGGCAGTTCAGGACAAATGTGCCCCACCCCTCAGCTCAGGGGCAGGGAGATCTCGCAGGAAGTGTGGCGGAAACACTACAACTCGCCGGCTGGGATGCTGGTCCAGGGTCTGTTTCCCACACACAGAGCCAGAGGAGCGGCCCAGGCCACACAAGTCCCCTGAGCACCATGGTCCTGCTCCCCGTCACTGGAAAGGGACTGTCATATGACAGAGAACTCTGTGCTGCATGTGCTGTCACTGGCACTTTTGGTTCAAAAGCAAAACTATTGTGAACATATGTGAAATAAGCTCCAGTCCTCATGGCCACATGGCCACATGCCTCTAGGTTTCCTGATCTGCCAATAGGCTCAATGGTGTCCTCTGACGGAGGGGCCTGGTGAGGCCCTGGGAAGGTACCCTCCACTCCACAGCTCTTGCTGCGTGTGGTGGCACAGGTCTGTCATCCCAGCACTTGGCAGGCAGAGGAAGAAGGATTTCAGTGAGTCCCAGGCCAGCCTGACCTGAAAGGGGAATTTGGCTCTGCGGTTCAGGCTGGACTTACTGCAGGGAAATTCTTACTTGAAAATTTGTCCCTTGTCCATCATGTCCAGGCCCATCCTGCCTAGCATGTTGGGACTTACCCGAGCCAACTTCCATATCTCAGGAATGTCTTTGAAATAGTTTGTCTCTGAAATAGTTTTATTTTTCTACTTCCCCACCAAATGCAAATGAGGAGCCAGCCTCACGCTTTGCACTATCCAATAAGCTTACTGTCAGTGTTGCTGTAAGCCGACAGAATCACCGAGCCCACCTGTATTGCATACTCAACCTCTGTAATCAACACATGTATGTCAAACGAGCCCTGTCTTAAGCCCTCATCTCTCAAAAGGTATATACTTCCCTGGGAGGCACATCTGCGGCACTGACGCAGGCTGGCCATCAGCAGCAGGATAAAGCTTTACCCTCCCTCTGTCTCCAAGGCTCCTGGGGCGCTCTCCATCCTCCTGGGCTGGCAGAATGAGCTCTATCAGTTAAATAGAAATTTTGCTGTTTCAGAACTATCCTGTGAGACCCCACCTCAGAAAAAAACCCAGCCAGGTGTAATGGCTTGTACCTGTAATCCTAGCACTCAGGAGGTAGAGGCAGGAGGATTGCTGTGAGTTTGAGGTTGGTGTGGGCTAGAAAGCGAGTCCAGCCTGAACTAAAAAGTGTGGCCATGTTTCAAAAAAAATCTAAAAAAATATTAAAAACAAACAAAACATGCCTCCCTGGTGCAATGCCCTCGCCAACAGTCCACAGGTGGGCACTGAGGGCCATCCTTTGGCTGCTGGGTCACCCAGACTAGCCAGATGTCCTGCATGTGAGCAAACTCCCTGCACCTTTTACACCTAAGGCACATGCGCCTCTGTGATGCTAACCAGGCTCTTGGGACCACAAGTAAGATCCCACAGGAGTCAGGACAGGCCGGGCTGTGCTGTGGTGACCACCCCACAATTTCAGGGACCTGATGGTGGTCAAGGACCTGGCTCTCTGTGAGTTCACCACACACTTCATGGCCTCAGCACCCTCGCCTGGCCCTGCACTGGGAAAAGGGGTGTGGGGCTGTGTCTGGCTCTGAAGCCACCACACCGCCACCCCAAATGTCAGGGGTGGAGGACAGGCTTCCTGTCCCAAGGCAGACTGATGGAATGCTGGGTGGGAGGAGCCAAAAACATCCACAGACCTTTCATCCAGGCTGAGAGCCCAAAACCTCCCCTCTTCTTTCTCTGCTTTTATCCATGGTCCACCTGCAGCTCTCATTCCCTACTCCACAGGCTTCTCAGCCATCTACACTTTACTGAATACACTCAGCATAAACCTTAGCACGTCCGGGACATCCAGAGTACATCTCGTTTAGCAGACCTGTTTAGAAGCTCTCCTGCCACAAAGAGTAAAACCCAAGGGCACATATATTATGTAATTATTATTATTATTTCTTTCTGAGAAAGGCTTTTGCTATGGGCAACAAAGCTGGCTACTCAGGCTGGCTTTGGACTTGTCGGCTCAACTGATTCTCCAGCCTCAGCCTTCAGTTGGGCTTACAACTAGGACTACAGGTGCCCACCACCATTTCTGGCTTATTTAACCACTATAGATGGAAGTCTTGTTAAAACATATTACATACACTCCTACTTTTAAAGAAAATAGAACACAAATGATGCAATATTACGAGGATTCCTGTCCTGCAGAGGAAATTAGGGTGTCAGAACGAACATGTCTTACATTCTCAATGTCACGTGCATCTCTCAAATTCCCAGCTCTGGCCCACTCAGTGGATTCGAACGTACTTGTCTCCAGCAATTGAAAGCTCACCATGTCTCCAGGGGATTGGAGGTGCTTCCAGAGTGAGGACCCCTGTCTTAATGAGGCTAGTCACTACAGGTGGCCTATGACTATGCTGTCATAGCCAAAGTTCCTACTGCTTCCCGATTCCCCATGGCTCCTTCCATGGAGCCCAGGGTCTGCACTGTGAGCCTGACACCTGGCACTTCTCAGAGATTGCCAGAAAAATGAATGCACCTTGAGACCTTAATGTTAAGGGAAATAAGCCAGACATACAAACTTTAGTATGCAGTTTCTCTTATATGAAAACCCAAAGTAAATAATAAAGAATAAAAGAGAATAGGAAGTAGGAAGATAGATCATTTGCAAAACGGGAGGGGAGTCAAGAGATGGGGGGATAGCAGAAGAAGATGAGAAAAGAATCTAAGTGTTCTGGGCATGCCCCAACTCCCCACGGCGAGTGCCATCATCACCAGTAGACCAGGACTCACAAAAACAAACTCTTCCTAAAAACACCAGCGGGCACCTGCACCCAGGATCTCCCTCCCAGGCTGAAGCGCTTGAACCAAACGAGGGCACTAATGAGCCATTCCCACGGCCCTCGATCCTTCACCTGGCCATGGAGGGGCCCTGGATGAAGAGCACCGCCCCCACCCTGCCCACACTCAGCACGTCCCGTCTCTGCCCCTGGGAGGCCATGACTGCAGAGGTCACTAATACTACACACATCATGACCTGGGCCAGCTGGGGACAACAATGTGAGTAGAAGCACCTCACCGAGACCCGTCTGTTGCTCTTTAAACCTCTGCGTCACATGCCTCTGCTGTGCCCAATAAAGGTGAGTAGACAATCCTTTAAGACAGTGAGACAGCACTTATCTGAATGAGTCCCCTTCCACCACACTGTAGTCTACCTTAAAATGCAGACCACCAAGGTGGGCCACAATCTGGGGCCCAGGCATACTGAGCTCCGAGCAGAGCGAATTTCCAAGCCAGGAGCTACACTGTACTGGGCTGCAAGGCACTGCGTGCAGGACCCTCTGCAGCTCTGTAGGCCGTGCACCCCTTCGGTTCTAGGGCTGCTGTCGCTTGTATCGAGGAGCAGTGTCGCTGCCAGCACTCCAACAGCCAGAGCCAGGGCATGAGGAAGCAGACCTACCATCCGTGTCTTTAAAGGCCACACCCACTATCTAGGTCTTTCAAGAACGCCACCTACCATCTGGGTCTTTAAAGGTCAGCGTGATGAACTTGCTTGCCACCATGAACATGAAAATCACCCAGAAGCACGCGGCTAACAGGAGCCACTGGTGGTGCATGTTGTCACACATCAGCCATTCAACAACTCTTCCTGGAAAACACAAGCAAAATGCCTCTGCCACTTATAAGCGAATCACTTCAGCGAAAGAGCAGGAAGAGAAGGTAAATTCAACAAGCAGAATCAACACAAATGCTTGCTCTGTCTTCCCTTTGCTCCAGTGGGTACTTTGGCTTGGCGTTTAACATTTCCTATTTCATTAATGATACCGCAGGATTCATTTAGCAATTAGAATTTTAAATTTGAAATACTTCAGTGAAGGGGATATATAATAAGAGAAGGCCATGCCTGTTTGTTTCTAGAACCCTGGATGAGATTTTTTTTCCTCAAGTATTTGCCTCCTAGCTCTTGTCTTGTTTGGGCCAAGGCCACCATGAGGCCCCAGATCCAAGTGGGCCACTGCCATCTGCTGAGGACTAGACCTTCGCAGGCAGTAACTTGCAGAGGGCAGAAACCCCACTGAGGTAATGCTCAGCAGGCTGGTCAAGACCCTCACCAGCAGCCAGGGTAGATGTACTGGAAGAATCTGAAAAAGGCAGCCAGCTATGGTGACAAACATCTGTAATCCCGGGACTCTGGGAGGCTGAGACAGGTGGCTTCCAAGTTTGAACCCATTCAGCCCCAGCAAAGTAGACAGTTAGTGAGACCTTATCTCAAAAGAAAAAATTAAAAAGCAGAGCTAAGTACATCACTCAATGCAGAGGACTTGGATTCAATTCCCAGTATGAAAAATAAAAAGCAGAGAAAGAAATGCCTGTGCTTCTTACCGCGGTTCATTTGCCTGCGTGGGCCTGGGCAGAGCCGTAGGGTGAGGCGTTGTTCGTGCTCTTCTTGTCCGGAGTGACAGGCGGCACACCGGCTGGGCCTGTGCCTGAGCCACTTGGCAGCAGCTGCAGGAGACGCAAGGAAGCAGAAAGTCACCATCGACTCCTGGAAAAAAAAGTGTGCGCCCTACACACTGCTACTTCTGCCAGACTACACAGCTGGAAGCACCTCGGGCCGGGCTGTCACCTGGAGGCTGGGGCAGGACACGGGTGCTGCATGCAGTGCTGATGCCAGAGGACTTTTAGATTCTTAACGGAGCATTTAGACTTTCCAAGGACCCAGCGCAGTGCTCTCTCTTGTCTCTCCTAGAGTCTCACTGGAACCCAGCATCTGAAACCCGAATTCCTCCCATCCCACACCTACAAAGTGGTTCTCCAGCCTCATTTGAACGTGTGAGTGATGGGGAGCTCCAGCGGCCAAGCCATCTGTGCCCTTGCAGGGTGTCTCCAGTGCCCACAGGTGAGGCCCAGTGTCTGGGGTCTCCATGAGGAATTGCCAGATTAAACATGGACAAATATGGGACACCCAGTTATGTTTAGATTTCAAGTGAAGAACAAATTTTTAGCATATGCCCCAAATATTGCATGAGCTATACTAAAAAAACCATTTGTTTTTCTTCTGAAATTGAAATTTACCCGAGTGCCGTGTAGTTTGTCTGGTTTATGTGCACCATCAGCCAACAAGGGTTCCATGTCTCGCCCTCTACCTGCCAAGGCCAGCTGTCCCGGCCCCGCCACCCCTGACCCCTTCTCTCCTAGGGCAGCAAAGCACAAAGTGGGGAGGCCATCGTTGATTTGAATCCTCGCTCTATCGCTCACAGCTCTGTGACTTGGCCCCGGGGTCCCATCTGTGATGCACAACCCTCATCCTCCAGGGGCACCTGACAAGCAAATAGGACCTGAGCCGAAAGGACCAGGCCCACGGGGTGCAAGACCGCAGTGAAGGAGCCTGCCAGTCCCTCGGCACCTGGTGACTTCCTGTGTAATCGACAACCTTCTAAGTGTGGTGTGCGCCAAGGGAAGGGGCAGAGAGGGATGAAAAGGAATTGAGATGTGCTCCATACACGCGCAGCGCCCCACGATGGGCATGATTGTTACAAACTGCAGATGTGCTGAGAAAAACAAAAACTAAAAGAAAAGCATCCAAGATTCCAGAAATGGCCCGCTCTGCTTTGGCGTATCTCAGAAGTCTCTGTGACAGACAACACTGCTGCCCCATGTCTCACAACACGGACTTACTAACACGTTCACAACGGCCGCAATTTGCCTGTCTCAGTGCGGGATGGCTTGAGCCACTGGTGGCCCATGCACGACTGTCCCATCGATGGCTTATTAATTTTATTAGCAAAAAGACTGATAGAAGTGATTGGGTCCATTTGTCTCACCAGAAGCACAAGTGGCCCAAGGAGAGTTGTGCACTTACCTTCGGGGGCTCAAGCCAGTGGGAACATGTTAAAAAAAAAAACAAGCTGAGTGACTTACACAGAAAAGTACAACATTTTAAAACTCCAAACTACACCCATGTCCCTAGCATTTTTCTGTGTCTAATCACTTCACCCTGCAGCTAGTTCCGTTACCACTTTCCACAGTGTGGGAAGAGATAGTAAAGCCTTTTCTACCAGGAAACAGCGTAGAGAGTTGACATAGCTCCTGTGTGCTTAGGTTTAACTGAAGCACCTCTGGCTTCACTGTTCAGTGGACTCTAGAATGATGATATATTTAAAGCATAGAGTGCAGAGAATGATAAACACCTGGCCTCGCTCACTGCTAGAAGGTTTTGCTGCACTTCCTCGACATTTGTAAAAGAAACTGCATGGCGTGAACACAGGGCTCCCACACCCTACTGCCTCATGGGTGGCAGGGCTGTTGCTGCATCAGACACACTGCTACCAGAAGCAGCTGGCAGGTTTTCCTGTGCAGATAAAGGCAGTGTAGAGCAAGGCGAGGAAGGCAAGGCGAGGAGGGCAAGAAAACGCTACTGGGCTACTTCCAGAAATGCCCACCCCAAGGGTGAGATCCTGGGTGAAGGATTAGGCAACACTGTAGCATTTGGCTTTTTTCCACCTAAACTAAGTAAGTTAAAGAGCTGTCCAGCTAACTGGTCAAACATATAAAATCAGGACTTGCTCTCTAGTCAGCAAATGCAGTGGGTACCAACCAGGCAGAACCAGGGAGACACATCCAGGGAGGGGCACATCCCTCTGCTTAGCCCTGTGGAGAGCACTCAACCCCCCAGGTCCCTTCTCTACAGGTACAACATGCTTCTCAGACACAGGCTGGTGGTTGGGTGCCGCGAGGTTAAGATGGCATCACTATGGAATGTGCAGCCATTCACATATGCAAGAGAACAGGTGTCAGAGCACAGCACGAGTCTGCACCACACACAGGTCCTATCCTCACAGAGCCTCGAGTCTCCAGAGACCCACAGAATGGACAGTCTGCCTGAGATGCGGTCCACGGTGGCTGGAGAGGGACACGGCACTGAGAGAAGCAAACACAAGAGGTGCGCCCTGGCTGAGAGGTAGGGGGCAGCAGGTGTGGGGTACAGGCTCCTGTGTGCCTCAAGGCGGGTCCTTGGGCTGGGGTTCAGGGCAGGTCAGGTAGCCCCAGGCCTTGGAGGGCTGCTGTGCAGTCCAGTGGTCCCCTGGCCCACGGAGGAAGGCACCAGACAGGGTTTTCCGAAGTGGGGTGGTGGTATGCAATCTGCTCTTAAATCTGGGCACAGACTTCTCTGGCGGCGATCAAAAATGAGAGAGCAGGCCGGAGTACAGGTAACCTGTGGGATCTCCACATTCAAGGCTGAAGCAGGAGCACAGCGGTGAGTTCCAGACCAGCCTGGCTCATGTTCACTCACACAGGAGGAAGGACTGAGCTAGGAGGGCTGGGGGATTCTGAAAGGTGGGGTTTGGGTGGCACGGGAAGAGTGTGTCTTCACCCGGGGGTGGCTGCTCTGTTCTGCTCACACCTGAGTGTCAACACCTACTTGCTGGTGCCCAAGCTGAGGCCCTGAACTTGGCTGGCACATGAGTCACTCGGGAGCTTTGGACACAGCCAATGCTCAGGCCAGTAATACTACCACCACCACCAAGGTCACGCAAGCGGTAGTGTGAATTGGGAATTGCCATCTGGGAATTGCCGTCTCCTTTCACTCTCCAGCCCTCTCAGCTTCCACTGCCCTCAGAACCCGCGGGGCTCTGGTTACAGTGCAGGTGCCAGGGACGCCAGCGTAACAGCCACTCGCTCACTCCACCTCCCTCCCTCTTCAGAGCTGGCAGCAAAAGTATATCCAGCCCAGGAGATTCCAGGACACACTGAGCACAAGTGTTCTGAATAAACGGCTTGAAGCGGTTCAGTTAGAATCTAAGCCCTTCCAGCCCTGTCCCCACTTCACTTTCTTCCCTTCCCTGCCATCCACAGGTAACTAACTCCGCTACACAATCAGGATTCATCTGACTTTGGGAAAAAACACTCCACAATAATTTGCCCCATTTTCTAAATGAAAATAAAAGCATCCCAAACCATCAGCCCAGCTCGTCCAGCCTGCATGGCTCTTCCTTGTGTCCTTGAGCACCCAATTCTCCCCGAGGCCTGCAGTAGAGTGCACGGCGTCCCTCCACCAGGGGACAGGCAGTCCTTTCTCCAGGGCTCTGCTAAAAGCTAGCAGCTCTCCCTCCCCAAAGCCAGGTGACAAATGTTCCTTTGTAAGCTGGACATTTTCTGTAATTAACTCCTCTTTGTTCCAGCAGTCAAGTCCCGATGACCCATGACCTGCAGCAGACAGCAGCCACACGGGGAGCCTGCAGTATCCTCTCCGGTCAGTGTGCTCCCCAAATCCCCGAGGAGGGGCACATCCCTCTGCCTGCGCCTCCCACTTTTAGTCCTGTCACAATCTGATACCAGAGACTGGCTCCTGAAATCCCTTGAGGCAGGGCTGGTGATTAACTCTGGGGACAGTAGGGGCAGGGAAGCAAGAACATACTGTTAGAAGCGCTACCTCTCTCTCTCTCTCTCCTGCAAACAAAAGGAAATGGGAAACACTATTGTGTTTATAATTCAAACAGAGTCTACAGTACTACTGCCATCTTTTGGTACAAACCTTGCCTCCCCTGCATTTTGAAAAAGACGTTATAAACCTATTTTGCTCAGCTGTCTACTGCTCCTGCCAGCAGTTCTTTCCCCTCTTTTGAGTTGTCACCCAGAAGCACAAAGCATTTCCTACCACGTAGGCGCTAAAGAGCTGGATGCCATCTCCCAGTTAATTTTCATATGCATGCTGGCTTAGCAAAGGCTCTCAAAAGTCCTGTAGAAAACAAGCCTTTTTAACTCTGTTTAAACAGGCTTCTCTCCAGGCTGCTCCTCGCTTGGCAGGAGCCCCCCCAGAGCCGGGGGCCATGGACCCACCTCCTTGTGCTTGGACTGAGCGAGACCAGACAGAAAGGAGTGGGACAGAGAAGGAAGCAAACTGAAGAGACCTGGCCTGGGTCCTAAAGCAGCGCACAAGCCACTGTGCCTCTTGCGGCAAGAACAAAATAAAGGAATAAAGGGAGCAGGAGTACTGTGGAGGCTGAGGAGGAAACCGTTACCCTTCCACGCACACACCCAGGATGGCTCCTGTCCAGGGTTCAACAAACACACCCAGATAATGCAGGTGACGCCACAGAAAACTCAGTGGTGCTCAAGAAACTCATCCTGGAAAGACTTCTGGGGAGAAAGGAAGCGGACCCCTGAGCTCCTTGAGCTCATGTCACTAAGAGCTTTAGCCCTTACTAGGAAGCGTTTCTGTCCATTTATGATCAGGAATCTCTCTTGTCTGTTTTTCCAGTGTATACTGTGGGCTGATGGGCTGTCCCTGGTTAGCAGAAAATAACACATTCCCAGCTCCATCCAAGGAGGAACCCCTCTGCAGTTAGGACAGACTCTCATGATTAAGAGCAAAAATGGACAGTCAACACCTGCACAGGCTCACTGATGTGGCAGTGGTGCCAGTTCACTATGGCCTGAGGGTGTGCCCTGTTGTTAAGGAAACATTCCAAAGTGCCTCAGGATACATTTATTCCTCCTTGAGAGTCTCGAGTTGCTAAAATTTCTGTATGTGCAACTAAGGAGACAGCAAGGATACTGCACGGCACAAGCCCAAGTAACTGTTAAGGCAGGATCACATTTCGGGACCAAATCTGTCCCGCCCAAGGGTCTTGGTTCCCTGGTTACGCTCTGATCAAAGAAGTGTGTTTTGCAAAACAAGTCTCTCAGTGAAGCAGAGGAGATTTGGGTTTCTTAATAAACAAGTAAACATGCTAAATGTGCCAAAACAGTAGTGTTTTTAAAAAAAAAAATCCTCCATGCAGCTTAGTATGCTATTTTTGTAGCAAAAATAATCGAACCCTGTTCTACCTGTTTTCCGTGTTTGCTACAAGGTACAGGATTTCTACAAAAGATGATCTGTTACCCCAATGCGGGGGCCTTATCTGGGTTTGAATTCCTTAAAGGTTTCCACTTGGTAGATTCCAGACAGGCGTCATATGATGGATGAGTAAGTGGAAAGAAGCCAAATTCACGGGATGAGTTCAGATGCGATAGGGTGAGCTAGCAAATTAAGCCCACAACTGCCTGTATTTCAAAAATGGATGCTAAAATAAAAAACAATTTCATGTCGGGCAACTGGAAGAGCTTTAGACACTCTCACCCACATCCTTCCAGACCTGCAGGGTCTCTGGCGCCGCAGTCTCCAAGTCTCGCCCTCACCTGTCTCCTCTGCACCTCTACTCTCTCCCACAGTCTCACTGTGCAGCCTGTTAAAAAGCTCAGCATCCAACACAAGCTGCCGGGATTCTGAAGAACTCTCTTTGTTCGCTCTTACAGGCTCTTGTTTTCCTGTCGGGTAGAGAGGATGCTCCCTCAGGTATTTCTTCAAGATTCTGTTCCTCAGAGCAGAGAGCAAAGATGGGAAGATTTGTCTTCCCGTCATTAAATCTGAATTCGAAGCTAAGATGGAGTATGTCCCAGTGATGCCAGGGGAAGGGGAAAGTCATGTCATTTCTCGGTGTCTCTTTAACCCAGTCACTTAAAAAGATGAAGAGGTGCGTGGCAGGTGACAGCGAGCCTGAGCTAAACTGAGTTGCCTCATTTGAAGATCAGACCGAGACATTCGTCCTCTGGCAGTTAAGACTGACCGATGCAACAATCTGATTCCTTGTGGCCCCAAGTCCAGTTCGGGTGTCTCACACTAATAACCCTATGTCAGCACCGCCGCTCGCTCCCCAGAGCCTGGCCAGACTGTTTGCAGTCCCTGCCCTGCCCTGGCAGACGTGGGGAACGGAAAAGGGAGCGTTCGGAGGTGCAAGCCTCTTCCAGCATCGCCTCCTGCCAGGCATCGCCACCGTGGGAGTCGGGCCCAGCAGGTCCCGCGCCCAGCGCGGCTGAGCTCTCGGGAGACGCCGGCTGCTTCCTCCCAGCACGATCCGGACCCCAATGGGGGCCTCTTCCCCCTCCCCGCGACCCGGTGACACACAGCTTCTCAACAGGCAAGAAGTCCGAGACGGCTGCGCCGGGTCAGGGATTCCGCCTATCGCCGCCTCCCACAAGGCGCCCGCGTCTGCATAATCAGGGACCAGGACGTCCAACGCATCCTTCGGCTCATCCTCGACCGGTGCAGCCGCCCAGCCCTGCCTGCCGGGCCCCAGCTTACCTCCGCCCGCCGGGTTTCCTGGGCTCCGCTCTGCCGCGCCGGCCACAGCGCTCCGCGGAGCCCACGCGTCCGGGGAGGCGGGAGGCCCCGCCGGGCGCAGGGAGGACACGGCGGCCGCGCCGGAAGGAGGACGCCGGACCGCGGGGTGGGGGCCGGGCCGCCGCCGAGCTCCCGGCCGTGCGCGCCCCCGCCCTCCTGGCCGTGCGCGCCCCGCCCGCGCGCGCCCCCGCACACACCCTCCCCTCCGCCGTGCGCGCTCCCGCGCGGCTTGCGCCGGAGTGGGGGTGGGGAGGGGCTGTGCCTGCGAGGGGCGCTTGTCCCACGCTGCTTTAGCAACTGCCTCGGCCCACAACGCCTTCCGCCCCGGAGATGAGAGCCAGCCCTCGCTGGATCTCCATAATAAAGCCTCAAACTTAGAAAAAAAGATCATTATTATGATTTTAATTTCAGACTTCGGGAAAAGGGCACATGGGGAGCGGGGAGGGTGCTGAACAAAGTTGTACCCCTTGCCCCTGGTTTCTGAGAATGAGGAGTTAAGGGACCTGCAGGGACTCCCTCGCTCGGGTACTGTTTCATTGGGGGCCTGCAGTCCTCGTGTTTAAGGTGACCTTTACAGCTTTGGCGGAGATCCCTCCTCCCGCTGGTCCTTGGGTCCAGACCCCAGGCTGGAGTTACAGCAGGACAGCCACAGGGGTCGCTGTTGGGGTTCGATGTCTGTGTTAGGGTTTATCTCTGGAGGCCCCCAAAGCCTCATGCGCGGAGGTGAGGCTTCTTGGGAGACAATCGGACCACAGGGGCGTGATGCCCATCAGTGTTTTAGCCCTCTGAAGAGTTTACAGCTAAATGTGGCATGGGGAGGTGAAGCTGGTTGGAGGCGGTGGTCACTGAGCGGCCGGGAACGGTCTCTCCGTCTTCCTCCCTTGATCCCTCGCTGCTTCCTGGCTGCCCCGCCTGGAGCTTACTCCTCTTCCAGACCCCTCTGCCAAACCTCTCTGCCTTGGAGCTAGAACACTATGGAATGAAACCTTCAAGGACTGAGCCAAAGTAACCCTCTCCTCCGCAGCCTGGGTGTCGCCGCTGGGTCTCACTGATGAGGAAGTCTCTAAGACAGCAGGCCCTCAGAGCGCCGCTGCGGCTCCTAGGAGCGTGGACTGCCATCCTGTCCTCTTGAAGATTGATAATGGCCCTGAGTTTTGCTAATAGTTTTGTTCTAAAAAGGGAACTGGAGGGGGCCGGGGATTTAGCTCAGTGGTTCCGCTCCTGTCTTGGAAGCGCAAGGACCGGCTTAGATCCCCAGTAACCACATAACAATACTGGGCGTGGAGACTCACCCCAGCAGCAACCAGTACCACATACCACAGTGCCGGGCATGGTGGCTCATGCCTGTAATCCCAGCACTCGGGAGGCAGAGGCAGGAGGATTGCTGTGTTGTGAGTTGGAGGCTGAGCTAGACCCTGTCTCAAAAAACCTTAAAAAAAAAAAAAAAAAAGGGAACTGGACACTCAGCCACATCAGAATTGACTGCTTTAACACCTTAACACCAGTTATAGCCACCTCGATGCCCACTTTTGCTAGCTTCTTTCCCAGATGCAATGCCTTCTTTGGTAGTCAACACAGAGTACACGGTTCAGTACCAAGTATACACTCAGCTTTCTTTCCACCCGAATCTAAGGTAACTTGGGGCTCTTTAAAGGAAAGTGAGATCATATCAGAGGGAACCAGATGGAGTGAGTCCCTCGGCCCCACCCGGCTTTATTTTCTGTGAATGAACAAAGTCTGGGTGGCCCCCATACTCTCTCTCAAGGGACCCAGGTGTCCCCTTCTCCAGTACTGCTCTTGCCCACGGAGTGCACATGGTTCTGTCCCCACTTCGGTGGTGGCCGATCGCTCCTGCGTTGGGG
>PVIR01039216.1:0-14035 GCA_004026965.1 Petromus typicus | reverse complement strand
ACCTCTCAACTCTCTTGATGCTTTTACCCTCTCGGTGTGATGTGCTTTGTCATCTATCCCCATTTCCAGGCCCAGGTAGTCCAATTCTTACATGTGACCCTCACTGTTAATGCTTTGGTAGAATAACTCATGTTCCCTGACATGTTTAAATATGAAAACTATCCACGATTGAGGGATTAACTTTATGGGCATTCTTAAAATCAAGGGTAGCATAGCTTGGTTGGGAAAAACAGATGCACAGTTCCTTCCTTCCCACAGCTGGTCCGACTGTGGGCCGCTTGCCCCAGGGCAGCATAGCTCAAGATAACTGCTGATTAGGCTACTTTAAAATTGATTCCCCTTTTCTTAAGCAGAGAGCCAATAGGTCTAGTCCTTGAAGAATGCTCATTAAACCAGAGGGAGGCTGAGGATGTCTTTTCTGACTGTATGTCTCATCATGAATAATGACAGCGGCCACAACAAAAGGTCACATGAACCCGCTAAATTCTATTGGCTTCCATTCAGCGATCTGGCATCATGATATTGGTAAACAGGTCTCTGCTATGCACTTATTGTAAAACAGTTGCAAGCTGTAAACAAGGGAAAATGTGACATGAAACTTAACTTGGTGCATGGTTGCCAAATTTAGCAAATGAAAATACAGGACACCCAGTTATATTTGAAATTCAGATGTGCAATGGCTTTTTCTATTAGTATAAGTATGTCCAAATACCTCAGGAAACATACTTTTACAATGATTTTTTTTCATTGTTTACCTGAAATTCAAATTTAACAAGCAGCCTCCCTGCAGAAAACTACCCAGTCTCATCTAAGGAAACTACCTTAACAAAAGAGAACTGTTAAAGGAGTCATTCCTCACTCACACTGAATTGGCCAAGCTTTGCCAGCAGTGTGGAGTGTGCAGTGGCTTCCCCAGAAAGGCTGTCCAAGTACTGGGCCTTGGATTGTGTCCATAAAACTCTAACACTTGAGACATCCTATCGTAAAGGTTGCTTTTAGCAACTGGCTACCAGGCCAAAGTTTGACAGCTCTCTTGACTTGAAATCCAGGCTCTAACAATATTTCTCTATAGAACTGTACAACCTCTCCTCTATCAACACAAGGCTTCAAACAACAGCGCAGTAAGACACGATGAGGCAACTACATCATTAACCTTTCCGTACATGCTTTAACACAGATCTCACGGTTTGAACAGGGAGTTAACAGGCCTTTTCTCCAACAGTCTATGTGAATATTTAGGATTCCACATTTTCCTTGCTATTTTTTTCCACCTCACTTCCACTGAAAATACCATGTTCTTCTTGCCTACATTTCAGATTACATCAATGACTGTCAGATCAGAAAGCACAAACTTAAATTCAGACAGTGGTGAATATCCTTACTCATTTTTTAAATTATTTCTTTTAACTACTGAAAAAAAGTTGATATATATATATATATATATATATATATATATATATATATATATATTTTAGTTTAATAGATACCTATGAATGATACTAATAGCCACTATTTGGGCTACTGTTTGGTATCATATCACACCAGGCAGTGTGTGAAATCTGGCAGTTGCTAATACTTCCTGGAAAAACATTTTGCTAGCAATAAATATTCACCAATGTGAGACTAGCTTTGACCTCCCAGTGAGGTCAGAGATATGTTGTCAATGAGTTAAAAAGATGAAGCAAGACAGAGGTTCCATGTAGTTATTTGATTAAATTATACAATATATAAAAGATACATAATTAAAATGTAAAAATTGTAAATAATACCATTGAAATATTAAAAACAAGAGAAGACAGTGAATATTAATAGACTAGCACAAGGGGAGCATGACCAGAGGGAGCCCGTAATTTACAGAAATTAAGGATTAACTCTTTTTACCAGTAATTAAGGAATTAATAGTGAAACACACAAAGAAGATTAACATATTGAATTTTTAAAATAAAAAGACAGATGCTATCCATATTTGGGAATAATAAAACAAGAAGTCCCACACAATTTTCAAAAAAGTGGAAAATGGCATTGCTTATTTGAAAAACAAGTTACAGAATCTATCTTTTGATTGTTATATCCTTCAGTTCATTAGTGGGATTCATGGAGAAGAAACTTAAAAGTTTCTGCCATTGTATATTTGAAATTTTAAAGTAACCAGTTTATTTATTAAGTAACAACAGATGCAAATGAAAGTATGCATATCCCAAAATAAGAATAACCACAAATTCTTTGGCCTTCTCCCTTTGACAGGTAACACATGCACACTTGGAGTCAGGGGAGACTTGGTCTTCCGGTATTCAATGACCAACAGAATATTGATGGCAGAAAAGTTTTCAAGTTGTACCTTAATATGTTCACTGCTTTTCCTTCCAGTGAATCAGATAACTCATGATGTTCTCTCTAGAAACCTAGACTGAATGCTGTGAGGAGTAGACTGAAGTCACCAGGACTCAGCATCCCCTGGTAATCACTAGCCAACAGTCAATAGTAACTGTAGACTGTGTTCAGCCATTTTGGACATTCCATCCAGTGCAGCCTTCAATATGTGACCACAGGAGTGCTACAGGCAGCAAGAAATAATCCCCCAGCTGAGCCGAGTCACACTCAGAATTAAGAGCCAACACTGGAAACTGTTGTTTTACATCATTGAGTTTTAGTGAGAATGACATAAATAATATGCTTTAAAACACTTAGAGTTCACAAAAGATTTCCACTAAGGAATACAAAAATATCAGATCTACATATCAGGAGAAATTGAATAATCCTAAGTAAAATTAAAATAATAAATACTTAGAAGTGCCTAGCATAATTCTTGACATACAATAGATATTTCATAAAGAAAGTAAAACAGGGCCGGGGATATAGCTCAGTGGTTGCACCTGAGCTCTTGCAAGCACAAGGACCCAGGTTCGATCCCCGGGTAACCACATAACAATACTGGGCGTGGAGACTCACGTCCAGCAGCAATCAGTACCACATACCACACTGCCAGGCGTGGTGGCTCACGCCTGTAATCCCAGCACTCAGGAGGCAGAGACAGGAGGATTGCTGTGATGTGAGTTTGAGGCTGTGCTGAGGCCAGCCTGAACCACAAAGCTAGACCCTGTCTCAAAAAACCTTAAAAAAGAAAGTAAAACAGACACAGAAAGCTATGAGGTCAAGGAATGCTTAATAGAATGAACAATATCTACATGAAAATTGTGCATAAATGTTCCTTAGGACTTATCCAGTCCCCTTTAGCAATTTTGGAATTACACATTCTACTACTTTTATTTCCCACATTAATGTTTTCATAATCATTTATCACATTTAGTTATTAGCCAGGAAAAGGAAGACATAAAGAATCACACTATGCCTCTGATCTGTTCAATATGCCCAGAAAAGTACACATGCATAAATTTATATAAAAATATATCTTACAAAATTATGGTAATATGTTGAAGGCAAAACCTAGAGGAATGCAATGAGAAAGTATGCATTTAAAGTTTGGTTCTTCTTTGTTAAAGACCATATGATAATTTTGATATTTGGGAATAAACAATACCAAAGGCTCATTCAAATTGAGAAACAGAATTTTGTATATCTGAACCTCTTCTCAGCCTCTATAGTAATTGCTAATTATATTCCCAGGTCCTCACTGTTGGAAAGTTCTCATTGTTATTTCAAAGGAGCTCAGAATTGAGAAGTTTGCACAGGAACATGTTGGAGAAGATGAAGAACGGTGCAAAGCACAATGGGAGCATGACTGCAGGGTACCCAGAAAGCCTGCTGAGAGGCCAGGTAACCTCACCGCCAGAGATGAAACAAGATGTCCATCACTGCATCATGAGCCCTGGGCTACTCATGACATGCTGCAAAGACCAGGCACAGACGTCTGACAGAGCACCCAGAGACATCTGCTTCTAGATAAACAGATCCATCTAGTTCCCTTCAACCTTCCTATCAAAAACAACCCTACAGTAGTCATGGGTAAAATATAATAGAAATAGAAAAGAAAAAGAATGATGAAAACAGAATTTTGATAGCATTACAAAGCCAAGTAAGGTGTCAGGATTGGGAGGCCAAACTCCCAGAGAACAGACAAAATCAATGAAGTGAATCTAGTATTTTCTTTTTCATTTTCCTGGAGGTGTTTGCTTATTTTAAATCTATGGGCATCAAAAGAGCAGAATCCACAAAACGAAAGCAGCATGTCAGAAATTAAAGGTTAGATGGACCTTGTATCAGTTGCACAGTACCAAGAAAGGCTCATTTTAATTTTAGATGCCAAATTGCCGGGACTTGTGGGGCTAAGATCCCAGGAGAAAAAAGAAAAGTCCAGAAAGAAAAGGTAGCATTTCCAGCTGTGTCTCCACTTAAGATTTGTAATTTTTAAATTTCGTAGGTTGAGAAGCTGAGACAAGACAGAGAGTGGAAGTTAGAAAGTCAAAACCCTGAGCAGAACTTCTGACAATTTCATAATGCTGCAGAGACGAAAGACTCGGGTGGATGTTTCCAGACAGGGCAGTTATGATTATGATACCAAGCTTTCAGTTGTGACTCAGAAGGGAAATTCTCCTTCATTTTCATGGAAATATAAAGATTTTGGTTCTTTTTACAGAGATTATCCTCTAAAAATTCCCTGGAGGACCTGGATTATCACTAAGCCCATCATTTTAAAGAAGGAGCTTTCAGGTAGAAGGCCTCTCTCTTTCCCTTATGGACTGAGTGAGGGAGATAGATAGGAAAACAAAAGGCTTTCTTCCAGGGCAGATCTCAGCCGTGGTCAACAGAACTCCCACCCATGTCCATTGCAATGAACTTAATCATCTGGCCACAGTTCTCCGGAAGAGGAATTTACTCCAAACCCAAGAGGCAAAGAAAAGAATTTAATAAACAACTCACCACTGTCTGGCTTACCCCATTACTCTTCATTCACACATATAAAATAGCAGTGCTTGGAAAGACTAGACACAAACCTGCTTGATCAATAGTTTTGGTTTAATTTTATTTTACTATGTGCAAGTAAAATTTTGCCTATGAACCCTAGCCTCTTAGAAAAAGCATTAAATATACTTCAAAAAAATGTCTAGGGTCAAAATGTTTTCCTCAGCTTTTTGCTGATTTAACAGGAAAATTTAATAGAAATTCCTTTAGTTGTACACCAATGATAAATTTGTTACAAAGGGAAGGAAATGCTACAAGTTGAGAAACTAATGATATACG
Organism: Petromus typicus; assembly: GCA_004026965.1. Classification (NCBI taxonomy): domain Eukaryota; kingdom Metazoa; phylum Chordata; class Mammalia; order Rodentia; family Petromuridae; genus Petromus; species Petromus typicus. Next base: position 8,836 of record PVIR01039216.1, on the reverse strand, counting down.
AAGCTATTAAAGATTGTAAACTGCTGTGTAGGATAGATATTCACTGTTGGTAATGGAAGTCTTAAAATAGAAGCACTCGTGTCATTCTGGTTGTTAACCTTTTTTAAAGGCTCAACAAATTATTATGTGATTAATATCTAATTTGAATATGCCATAGTAAATTCGCCCAAGCAGTTACTCTTAAAACTTTCATTATCACTGCATTTTTCATATTGTGCTTGGAAACCCTCTAATGTTTAAGAATAAACTTATACCTGAGGACATCAGTCCTAGGGTCTTCCAATAAGATTTTCCAGAGATTAGAATGTGCTTTCTGCACAGATATTAATTTATTGAGGTTTATTTTAGCAGTCAAAGCATTGCAAACAAACACAAGGAGAAGTCATGATTAAGCTGGATATATATTGATTCCTGTGTCCTCCATTCATCATGGAATTTGCATTATAAATTTCATCCTAATATACAGGAACATTATTATTGCAATATTTACCTTGCCATTATCAGGGTTTAAACTAGGTTTGAGAATTAACCATCTGTGTTGCCAATCTTTAATTCAACCTTAACATTTAAAAATACCTCACTCTCTGAATTACCTGGTCTGTCCCATGAGTGCTGAAAGGTTGGCCAAACAAGAAAATAAAGCACTCAACTAACATTTGATAACCTGGCCTGTATCTATGAGATACGGTCCTCTGGTTCTTTATATACATTATCTTATATTATTTATTTTAATTCTCACATTCATTTTACTTCATATTTAAGTTAGATGTTGAAGGAATTGATATTATTCAGTGTGTTTCAGCAGACAGTTTTCCTCTGACTCATCCAAGTCTTTCAAGTCATCAAGTATTTGGAACATCATTTCTAAGCATTTCCACCCCATTGTATTGAAAGGAAAACTAGATTTTAGGGACCAATATTGGTAGATACGCATGTAGTAAAAGACAAAGAGAAAAATATAACAAGATCCAAGGAACATAACCTTTAATCACATACCGTATTAAACATACTTTATTGTTTTAAAATAAATTCCATTTGTGTTTATTCAAAGATTTGTGTTTGCATGAACTTGAGTTGTAACACTGGAAAATTTACATAACATATTCTCATGCATTGGAACATGTTTAATTATCAAGATGCGTATCAGAGATTATCATACACAAATAATACAGCATTCTTGCTGTTATAACTACACATGCTTTTATTTTTCCTCATTCATCAGCAGATAAGCAGAATACAAACACAATCAGATAGTAAAGTCCTAACAATACCAAGATAGTAGTTTTGACTACCAGGAAGTGTTCCTGTGTGTGTATAAATATGTGATATTTATACATCAAAAAGTAAGATAATAAAGGGGTTTCTTCATTTCCTGTCTCACATTTTACTCACACACACACACACACACACACACACATGCACACACACACAAAAAAATTCCTAATATGAAAGAATATCTTCCTCTCTCATGAAAGAATATCTTTGTCACTGCACAATTATGAGGTGTTCTTAGACTGAGAAGAACTGATTCTGCATATATCTTAGTCAAAAGGCCGAGAAGCAATGAGGTGATTTTAAATAAAGCAATCACTTGTTTTGTTATCCTTTGAATCAGAAAACTAGGGAATTTGAATCTTTATGATTACAGTGAAAACTTTGGCAATGAACACCATTTATTCATATTTGCAAAACTATATGGCAGCCACTGTATCAGGAGGAATTCTGTGTTCTAGTTCACTCATATTTCCTTATGTCAGGTCCATAAATCCCCAAACAGCTAATCATGAAAATACTAATGAAATAAGCACATGCTTTATTTATCAGTCTTGGCTTATCAGCTTGTTGTTGTATTGCCAAAGAAAGAGAATATTAAAATAAGTGATATATATCTTCTGCACTAGAAACAAATCAAAAGAGCCACAATACCAGTTACAATAGAACCCAGTCGAATGTTATTTCACTACCTTAAACTGAGTTGATATTTTTCTCTAATTCTACAATAATTCCCACTAGATATAATGAGCTGAGTAGAATAATTAAAAATCCTAAATATATTAAACATTTTAAAACAATTTATATACCTTATGTTCAGTAATACAAAGCTCAATCCACTATATGCTTTAGTATACTGAAAGTGTCACGGATTTATACATTGAATCATAAATTTTTAATTCATTTAAGTGTACATTTTACATTCAGAACAATCACCAACATAACTTACATTACAGTCCATCCTCCAATCTCCATAAATACTCATAATAGTATTTCTGTTAAAAATAACTTCCTTGTTAATCTTTGTCATTTTAAAATTTATTAATGTATTTATGTATTTATCTATTTAGGATGGCATTTTGCTGTGTTGCCCAGACTGGCCTTGAACTTCCTTTGTGGTCCTTTTGCCTCAACTTTCACAATTCCTGGGACCACAGTCTTATACCAATACACCCAGCTTTGCATTTTAGGGTGCGATGTTTGACTAAATAAAAGAAGCCATTGCTTGCTGGTGGCAAGAGTCTTCATGATATCATAAAGGAATGAGTGATTATCATTGCTCATCTCCAGAAAATACATTAAATTTAGAGTTTTGTGCACTGAAGAGTCTGCACATTCAGGTATGAAGTCTTAGGCAGAGTCATTTCAAGAATCCAACTGTAACTTCTTGCCTGTTATGCTTCTTATTCTTTGCAAAAATCATTCAAGCCATTTCAAATATTTTTCACCTTTTTCACCAGCCGAGTAGTTTACCTTTTGTGCAAATTTTTTCTTCAATAAGTTTGACACTGCCTGCCACTGTGCGGACCTGTTATTGGCATCAGTCATTTCAAATCCCTACGTCCCCTCGAAGAAATTTAATCCTTCTAATTGGTATATTCCTCGTGCTGTTTAGACTTTGCTATTTCACACATATGGCAACAGTCAGAATGTAACAAAACTCACATTTAGAACTGTGTTTAAAACAAAGGATGGCCTAAAACTAGAACGTCAAGTGAAATCCGGTGCATATTGTCTCGCAAGTGAAGCACAGCAGAGGTAGCTCTCCTCAGGAATGACCAGTTAATTAACCTTCGTATAACTCAAAGTCTTTCACTCATTACTGCAAGAGAGCAAAGTCATCACAAGGATAGCATACTTATTTTCCAGAACAAGGAAATTGCAGCCCTCACGCTTCAAAATTCCTGGATCTGCATCACTTCTAAAGCTATGCATGACTATGAGTGTACAGCAGATTTTTTAACAATGAATTTACTCCCTTTATAAAAATTTTTACAAGAAATACATTGCATTTAACCATCAAAGTTTTTACATGTTGGATGCTTTTATAGCTCAAGTTTTTGTACAGTAAAAAAAGATAACTTCTCTAGAGGTTTCTCTTTATAATATCTAATTTAAACTGGTAATTTAAAAGTGTCCATCGGCTGCTTAAACTTTACTCCAGCTTGTAAAGTCTATTACTTACTGACATCTATTTAGCTCTCTTTCAAGCACTTCAAACTCAATATTCTTAAAATCAACTCCTGTCTCCATGCCCTAGAACTAGTGTTGCCTGGCTTAGAACTTAAAAAGTAGCCCAGCTGCTATCCTCATTACCAAGACTGGAAATCTAATAATTCACCTGTTCTCAGGTCTCTCTGGTATCTTCCACATGCACTTATGCCAAAACCTGTGTATCCCACATCCCAAACATTGCCAGTGTCTGCTTTGCTCTTCCCCACTGAAATCCTCCTGACCTAGCTTTCTTGAACATTTAGAATAACCACAGAGCTTATATCTCAGTTTCCAGGCTTGTTCCATTACAGTCCATCCTCCACTCTGCAGGTCAAGCAATCTTACTCAACACAAAGCAATCTTACTCAAATCTGATAATGTATGACTCAATTAAAAATTCCTTGATGATACTCTGATTCAATTAGGTTAAAGTGCAGACTTCTTAAACTCCCTACATGATTTATTTTTCTCAGTACATTCTCTAGGCTCACATACTAGAACACTCACATTTCTTCATAGGTGCTGCATTAACTTTTCAGTTCCTCCAACAGATCATATCCATCTGCCATTGTATTTCTGAAATTTCCACACCCTGTGTGAAATTACTCCCCTAGAGAAATGCACTCACTTATCAGTTCAATATAATGCATATCAGAAGACAACCTCTGGTTCTTTGAGTAAATCCTGTCCCACAAGTTCTTATATTTTCCTGTGTTAACACTTTTCCCTTATTTTCTTTTATCTTTTATCTGCCTCCTGAACTTTTGACTCCACTTGGGTGTGGATATCTCCACCTTGTTCTTTGGCACAGTATCAGTCCTGTCCCGTATCCATCATTTTAAAACAAAAACTTCAAAATATACTTTCCAACTTGACATTCAGTCTGGAAAAAATGAGTATTAGGATCTGAATTTTTTAAAAGAAAATAGACTAAAATTTGGAGGAAAGGTATATTTTGTAATCTCGGCTCTGAGACAGACTAATGTACTGAAAATTTATTATGGCCTATCACAGGTCACCCTGTCTCTGTGTCTCAATCTTTTATCCCCACTTACCTCATAATAACTTATGAAAGTTAAATTATAAGACACTTGTCAGAGTTGTTACAATAGTGCTGGTACCTAAACAGCCTGTTACCCACCAGCTCATAAGTCTTGCTTTATCACATTCTAACCTTGGTCAGTTGACCACAGCAAATGATGCCTCAGATTTTTCTTCTCCATAAAGCAAGGGGAATAGAATGTTCTTAGTGAAAACATACCATTGAATGTTAATTCTGGGCTGTAACAGATAGTTTAACTAGAGGAAAGAAAAGTTCTTACCAACATTGAAATCTTGCTCATTTAAAGCTGTGACATTAATATATTTGACATATAAACTTCAATTTCTCTGACCTCTCTTGAAAATTTTTATCACTTTGTGCAATTAAAAATAGATGAACTTGCAATACACATTAGATATAAATGCCCAAGAGTACCAAGTTCAAGAAATTAAAATTAATAGTAACTTGAATGTAAAATATCTGCCCATGAACTGGCCTAACCTGAAAAAAGAGATGTTATTTCTTTATGGAGCAAAAGTAAAATATTTACACTCTTGCTATTTTAAGATTTCATCTTATAACTATTGAAGGTGAAGTCTCTGATGCAATTTTATGGATTCTTTATGTATATTCTTTTAAAGGAAGATTTTATGTAAATTAACTGTTTAGCCTGAAAGTTTAAATTTTTAATTATTTCCATTATCTTCCCTTGATTATGAAATTTTAATATCTCATTTCACTGGCACCCTTATTCCAATTTGTAGCATTTTCTGTGGTAAGACACATCATCAGTACTTATTTTTCTGACATTTCATGATGCCAGCCCAAACCAAGGTTTTAATTAACACCAACTCAATATTGTTAACAGTCTTACATTGCCCTGGTATTTAAGCCATTTTTTTGCACTCACCAAGAATGAAATCATTATTTTAAGCATGAAGCACTAATATAAATATTTGTTAGCCAAATTCATCACACAATGTACAAGTAAATAATTTTGAAGCTAATAATACCAGCTATGCTGCTTTTGCTCAGAGTTTCAGTACTTACAGGTTCATGAAAAGAGATAAATGGATTCTAATAACCCCTGGGTAGACCCCATACAGTCACCAGAGTGTGCTGGTCTGGCTGGGGAAAACCTCCAGACACCAGTGGACTGGTCACCCCCAAACCGGTAGCAACCACCCTGACAGCAATCACGTAATGCAGAACCTCAGCAGTAATTTGCAATAGACAAAATACTTTATCTCCAGCCAGTTCGCAACTTCAGAACATCTGTCTTATTTTGAAGAACTTGTATCTTTATTATTAGAACTTTTCCAAGGGAGAACCCACAAACCTGATTCCGATGACTTTGGTGGTAGACTTGAGGAATGAGATCACTTAGGCAAAACCTGGGTTTAGTGCCACAGGAAGGAGAAAGGTCTGCTGGACCTGTCAACCTGAGGGCCAGCTGGCTGTGTGAGAAGCAGTGGTTGTGGTGCACTGTGGCTGGGGAAGGATTTCTGGAAAGGTGGCCGGGGGCTATGAAGGGCAGAGCAGCAGTGGGTTATTCAGCAGGACCATTTCTCGCCTTGGTCTTCAGCAATGTTTCCACAATCTCAGTGATGAGTTGGTTCTTTGGGCACCCTTGGGTCTTAAGAGTTACCTACTATTTTAGTGCGTCTCCTACCTCCATAGTCAGTTTCTATTGCCTGTAACAAGAGTCCTTATGACCATTACAAGTAGGATGTTTATGTACAGCTAGAATAGCATCCAAGATGAGAGAAAAAACCATAGCACTTAAATTGCAAACCTTTTTTTTAATTCAAATCTTTATTGGTACATTATGAATACACATCATCATCGTGTTCAACATTGAGAGTTTGTACCAGAATATGACATGACTTGATTCTCATTTTCCCCTTCTCCCACCCACCCTGCAACCACCCCCCATATATAGAAGCTTTGTTTCCTTTTTTTAATTATTATTACTATCACATTTTCCCCTCATTATTTACTCCTATACCCACTTTCCTTTTAAATGTACCTTCAAGACATCCTCATATGTGAAATAAATAAGTCACAGATTGTAAATATCATATCTTTTCTCTGGTATGAGAAAAGGAAGATGTAAATGAGTTCTAATATATAGTTGATACTGTGAAATAGAAAATATTTAAAAGCAGCACTTTTTTTTCAAGTACAGTGATTTCCAGGCATGGTTTAAGGAACTTGCCACGTAGTATTTCATTTAGTGTCACAACAGCTCATGGGAAAGAGTATCACCTCTATGATTCCACTGAGGAAATTCAGAGACATGCTGCATTGTCTAAGCTCTTAGTGTTGTTGACTCCCAGAACCCTGTACTGGATTAAATTGGGTTATCAGTATAGTATGCTTATTTCTGGTCCATTGCTTCTTACTTCTCCTAAGTTTTAAGCAATAGAGGTCATAAGTATCAAGCACTGTCATCCATGGGCCTCTTTTTCTCCCCCAGGTAAGTAAAAAATAGTGCGATCCCCAGCGGAGCTCTTGCACGCTTCAGCCCTTTTACCTCTTGTTTATCTTCAGCCCGACTGTTTTCTGTGTCTGCACTTTAATCCATTAAACACTAACCTTCCCTTGCCCGAATGAAGAGCCTTCTCTTCCCTTGAATGTTCACACAGAGTCCCAGTCATCCTGAGTCTTTTCTTGTCAGTCCCTAAGAACACTTAGAAAATTTAACTGTTTCGTCTGAGTCCTTTTTAGAAAGAACCATTTTGAGGGCAGGGAATTTAGCTCAGTGGTTCTGGCACTTGTCTTGCAAGTGCAAGGGCCCGGGTTGATCCCCGGTAACCACATAACAATACTGGGCATGGAGACTCACACCCAGCAGCAATCAGTATCACATACCACAGTGCTGCGTGTGGTGGCTCACGCCTGTAATCCCAGCACACGGGAGGCAGAGGCAGGAGGATTGCTGTGATGTGAGTTTGAGGCTGAGCTCAGGGCCAGCCTGAACTACAAAGTGAGACCCTGTCTCAAAAAAAAAAAGAAAGAAAGAAAGAAAGAAAGAAAGAAAGAAAGAAAGAAAGAAAGAAAGAAAGAAAGAAAGAAAGAAACAAGGAAAGAAAGAAAGAAAGAAAGAAAGAACCATCTTGAAACAGAAAGGCTGTTCCAGTTTCAAGTTGAAAAATATCATGGAAATCGGCCAGACAGATCTCCAACATACTGGGTGAACTTTTGCAAACACTGAGAACATATAACTACCAAAGTAACAGTCCTCCAAAAGACCTGAAAAACAAAACATATTTTTTAAAGCCAAAACAAATTTAAAGTCAGATTGTTTATTGATAATCAACAGTTCCAGGAAAAATTCTTCAAATAAGTTCAAATTATATTTTTTTGTTTCTGGTGCAAAAGTCTCTGATTTTCATGAGGGACACTGAACAGGGTCCTGAAAAACAAAGAGAGGACTGAATACCTAGAAGGCAGTGCATGCGTGGACAGTATGTGACAAAATAGATGCACAGCCTGCACCTGCTTCGAAGAAGACTCTCTCCAGCCAGTCGCTCAGCTGCACCTAGAGCTACTATGGACAGACTACCTGTCAGGGTGTCATGGGGACCGTTTCTCTAAGAATATAAACCAACATCCACACAGAAAATTTTCTTTGATACTAAGCCACTCTTCCTTGACACTTACATTTTTTTTTCCCAGTACAAGAAAATGTATGTGAGTAAATGATGAAAAAATAAATATTTAGCTGAATTATTCTCTTTGTCCCCAGTTAAATCTTATTCTCCATTATTCCTCTTTTACAGAAATATCCTGTTGGGACTTTTACAGAAACATCCTTGTTCTACTTCCTCCAGGAATTTCCACTGTATTGACATTACGAATTTAAAAATGAATGTCACCTTAAAAACTTCCATGGTTTTGACGTTACAGATTTTAAGGTAAAGGTTTCCTTCTAAAACAACTATTGTGGCTAAGAAGTTAGAATATTGTGTATGCCCCTTATGCCACTGAGTAGCTCTATAATATTCTTTATTTAAGACTTGATGCTAGACATGGTGGTGCACACTTGTAATACCACAGTTAGGAGGCTGAATTATAGTGCATGGCCACTATTAAATTGCCTTTCTGTTTGAATCATTTCTACTTAAATGGACATACGTTGAGGATATCCTCATAAGTGAAATAAATAGGGCACAGATAGGTACATATCGCATCTTTTCTCTGGTATGAGAAAATGAAGATGTAAATGAGTCCTAGCATTGTATGTTATATATTGTGAAATAGAAAATGCTCAATGTAAAATAAGGTGAAAGGGGACATTGTTGA
>PVIR01039215.1:0-14053 GCA_004026965.1 Petromus typicus | reverse complement strand
CCCAAACATTTTCTTAGCCTCTTTTCCTTTCTTCTCAGTTCTTTATTTCCACTCCTCTGAAAAGAGATTCCATATAAAATTTCACTTGTAGCATTTTAATGAGCATTCTTTTGCTAATAAAAGTGTAACTGCACTTACGTGTATAGTTATTGTCATCATTCTCCCAGGTTATTTCTAGAATAAACTAATTTATATTTCCAAGCATAATTTTAAAAATACCCTTTATCCTCCCAAGTATTTCTTTAAATAGAGATTCATGTCTTTGGCATACCTAATAAAACCTCCAGTAACTGGGGAAATAGAAATTCTTATTTTCTTATAATTCTGTTTACCACCTCATTTATCAATTGACCTTCAAATAGGCCTCTGAGAAGATAAGTATGTGTTAGACCTGAAAGTCACAGAGGACCCACCAGGCAGGTGGGCACTGCATTAGAGGAAGTGGCAGAAGAGCTCCTTGCTTTGGTCCATAAAAATCGAAGTGACATCCCAAGAAACTTTCAGGCACAGCCTCAGACTTACTGTCGTTCTCACGGAGAAGAAAACCGGATGACAGAACACTAGAAGCTGAAGCTCTGAATGGTACTCTGCTGTAAACAATGATAAGTCTGAGCCATTTCTACTCAAATGGATGCACCTTGAGGACACGTTCCTAAGTGAAATAAATAGGTCACAGATGTGTAAATACCCTATCTTCTCTCTGGTATGAAAAACTGAAGATGTAAATGAGTTTTAGAATGTAAGACAGATATTGTGAAATAGAAAATGTTCAAAGGGAAAAGGTGGATGGGGTAAGTAACAAAGGGGAAGAAAAATATGATGGTAAAAAAGAAATAAATTTTATGTATATAGGGGGTTGTAGGGTGGCTAGAGGAATACGAAAAGTGAGAATTAAGTCATGTCATACACTGGTGCATATTTTCAATGCTAGGTGTGATCATGATGTGTATAAAAATGCACCTACAAAGATTCAAATATATATATGAGAATTCCAACACCCAGCATTTTCCATCTGTAACCCCCACAGCAGACAGCCTGCTGGTAGAGCTTCCACTCCAAAGCTAACTCTCTTCCCTTGTGGTTTAACTCCATGGAAGACGTTCTGCACCAGGCCCAGACAGTGCAGGAAAGTGAGAAGCACACAGGACTGATCCTTACGCCCAGCAGCACCCATTATATCTTTCATATTTTGAGTAAATTCAGCTTTCTAAGCACTCCATCTTTGAAGTTGTAGAATCATAAATAGTACATTCTTGGGATTTTAATTTTTCCAACCACTATACATTTTAGAAAGTAAATTTCCACTGAGATTGGTAAGAAGAGGCACTCTTGAGTCTTGAGTGAGGGAGGCTGCTTTAATTTTCTCCAGATAATGAACAAACTTAAGGAGAAATTCTTAAAGAAACATGAAGGACGGATGATGGACTGTGTTGCATTTATTCTGGCTTTTCTGTTGCAATCACCTGCTGTCTAAGTTCAGGCTCCTCCCATTAATCCCGCTGCCCCGCGCTCTGGCCACACCTGCACCTTTACTTCCACATCCGCTCTTACCCCGATTTCACTTTGCACTCTACTATTCACTCCTTATTAAATAAAATGTGTCCATTAGTCAAGGCTCTCTGGAGAAATATCATCATAGAAATACGTAAAAAAATGAGTTCATTTAAGTAACTCATGTAGTGTTTATCAAGGTGAGAAGCTCAAAGTCTGAATGTTGCTGTACAACTAGCCAAAGCCAATATCCCTGGTTCCTTCCGACTGAAATTCTCTCACCTTGGATGGCATGGCCTTCTGAAGCCCTCAGATCTTCATTCCCTGGATGATGGCCATCCAAGCAGAGTGCAAATCTGCTTTCCAGGCTCTGCCAATTTCACCGATAATTGCATTTAACACAACTGGAAAAACCAAAAATAATGTCTGAACTGACACCCAAAAGGACCAAGACCTATTCAAATGACATAAAGGAAGTCATTGTGCCTTGTAAGTCAGAGTTAGCATATTTTTTGTAAAGACTGTGATAATAAATAGTGCAAGCTTTTCAACTTTAGCACCGAAAGCAAATATGAGACACATGAAAGAAAATGCAAGATTGTGATCAAAGAAAACTTTGTTGATAAAAGTAAACTACAACCAGATATGAGAAGACATTCATATTTTTAATAACAGATTTGTTCTAGATGCATTCAATTTTCTCTTCTTTTTTTTTTTTTTTTAGGTTTCTGGAGACAGGGTCTCACTTTGTAGTTCAGGCTGGGCCTGAGCTCAGCCTCAAACTCACATCACAATCCTCCTGCCTCTGCCTCCCGAGTGCTGGGATGACAGGCGTGAGCCACCACGCCCGGCACTGTGGTATGTGGTACTGGTTGCTGCTGGGTGTGGGTCTCCACACCCAGTATTGTTATGTGGTTTCCGGGGAATCGAACCCGGGTCCTTGAGCTTGCGAGACAGGCACCGGAACCACTGAGCTAACTCCCCGGCCCCAAGTTTTCTCTTCTGATATAAATCATATCCTAAAGACCTCATAACTCCCACCCATTTGGAATGTTTAACATTCAGTAAGTATAAACACTGAAGTCCTTTCTCTTGGGTTTAGAACTGCTGTCCCTGCTCTTAATCCCTGTCTTCAGTCTACATTCCATCCCTACTCACCACTTCACCTGTGCTTTTAACACTAGTATTCTAAATTCATTTTGTTTTCTCAGCTGGGAATATGTAGTAAGTAGTGAACTAAACTTGCAGGTAACACCCATCTTTGTAGCCAGTAAGATACAATTCTGTGTAGAAGGGGAATGTGTTTCTTCGACCATTCAGTTTAATTGTGCAAGATCTATTCCTGGCCCGTATGAATGGCCACTTGAATTTTAGATAGTGCAATTTTTTTTTTTAATTCAGCTTTCTATCATTGTGGCAAAATACCTGAGACTATAGGCTAAAGAGGAAGGAAGGTTGTTTTAACAATAGAGTTCTGTGCAAGGAAGGGTATGGTGGCCTTCAGTGTGTTTTAGAGTAAGCTGCTCATTTGTTGGGAGTAAAGCAGCAGGGCAGAGATCCCAGTATCCTTTAGTAGATCTTGGTCCCAAGGACTGGACTTCCTTCTTATGCCCCCCACCCCACCCCCACCCCCCAGGAAGGACCTGACTGAGAGTGGTCTTTAACAATCAAACCTGTAGGGGGCGTAAGACTCAAGCTATAGCAACCATCTGCATTTCTCTCTCTCTCTCTCTCTCTCTTTCTTTTTAAATTCAAATCTTTATTGGTACATTATATATACACCTCGTCATTGCATTCAACATTGACAGTTTATACCAATATATGACACGACTTGATTCTCATTTTTTCCCATTCTCCCACCCACCTTAAAACCACCACCACCTATATACATAAGATTTGGTTTTTTATTACTATAACATTCCTTTTCTCCTCGCTATTTACCCCTACACTATATTTCCTTTTAAATATGTTCTATTTCACAATATCTACTCCATATACTAGAACTCATTTACATCTTCATTTTCTCATACCAGAGAAAAGATACGATATTTATACATCTGTGATCTATTTATTTCACTAATGAGGATATCCTGACGGTACATCCATGTGAGTATGAATGACTCAATATTATTATTTTTAATGGCAGAATAATACTCCATTCTATAAAAGAACCACATCTTCTTTATCGAGTCTCCAGTTATGAACAATTTGGCTGTTTCCAAGATTTAGCAATCACAAACTGAGATGCTATAAACTTGGGTGCCTACATGTTGCTATAATATAAATCTTTTAATTCTTTTGTGTATATTTTCTTTTTTGGCTGGGGGAGAGTAAATTCAGAACCCCGTGCTTACAAAGGAGGAGCAGTGTCACTGAGCTAATTTCCCAGCCTTATTTTTAATGTTTGTAAACTCATACAGACATGACATTCAATCCTTTCATATACACATTCTCATAGTGTTTGTTGAGTCATTTTCTCTAGATTTTTATATTTTCCTAATATTTGGTGTGCAACGGATTGATTTACAAACCTCTTCTGAATTTCTTCCACTTGCAAAAGTGAAAAGTAACCTTGATTCTTCATTGTTAATAATAATAGCAAACTTTTACTGGGTATCTGTAGCATGAAAGACATTGCTCCCAGCACTTTTAATAAACTAACCAATTTCATATTTGAAATAACCTTTTAAATTCCACTTTTGTGTTCACTTAATGAATTGAAATATAAAAACAGAAAAGAGAGAGCTTCTGTTTCTTAACCAATATCACACAACTGATAATTCGAATTTAGAGTCTGTCTTTAAACCACTGTGAGAAGGTTTTCCTTTTCCTTCTGTGTTTAATGTACAACAAAAATTTGTAAGTGTAATTTTGCTTAACAAAATTTAAACTGAATCTTGGATGCAAAGAATGTCACAAACACCACAAATATACAATATACATACAAGCAATTTACAATTGTCATGGAAACTATGTTCTGCTACTAGCTGTGTAAATAATCCTTTCTTTCTTAGTTCAATTATTTAGAAATACATTTCTTCAAAAGATGAATTTAGTTTGTCTTTCACTATCTAACACATGGCATGGAAACTATAGGCTTTCAAGTAGCATTTTTTTTAGATGTAGACACCAGTAACTATCTACATGTATAAAGTCTCTTTCTTTGTGCGAACATCCACGTTTGGGGCACATTTCTTTGGAGGGGGACCCAGGAGAAGTTGTGCACGTGGGTGACCAGACGGCGCAAATCATTTGCTTATTTTTGCTCAGGTGTATGCCAACAAAATCCCTGAGTTACAAGAATTAAATGATTTCCTATGACCCTTTGCAGAGAAAGGCAGGTTGTAACTTTTGTCTTCTATGCCACTAATGATTGAAAGCAGAAAAATATGCGCTATCAGCAGTGAGTCATCACATGCCAGCATTAGGGCATGTGACCTGTGGCTTTTAAGACAAAATATGAACACCAAAAAGCATTACAATTAAATAACATGAAAATATTATGAGCAGTGGGGCCAGAGATGTAGCTCATGAGATGCTGCAGGTCGAGATCCACAGCATTGGGGTAGATCTAAAGGAGTCACTTTACAGCATATCAGCAGTCACACTTCATTATTTGGTGGAGCCCTGCAGAGAAAGTAAAACTTAAAGGTGCTATTTTGAACTTTGGGGGTTAAATTTCTTCTTTAAAATTTTTAGAAGACTTGATTATGTCTCATGATGTATTTGAGGGATCCCTAAGATTCTTCAACAGTGCTTCAAAAAAGAAAGCTCCCCTAGTGCTCAGACTTTTGTGGGCATGTGTGCAACTGTTTTTCTCTACTTGTGTGTGACCCATGTGTGTGGCTTTACTTGATGGTCTTGATTTCACAGGACACATGGGCTCTCATATTTTATCTTTAGCCTCTTCAGCACTTTGGACTTCAGTTTGCACACTGATAAGAGCTCTTGGAAGATCACACTACACAAAAGAAACAAGGATTTGGGGTACTGGCCATGCATCCCAGCATTAGGGCATGTGACCTGTGGCTTTTATGACAAAATATGAACACCAAAAAGTATTACAATTAAATAACATGAAAATACTATGGGCAGTGGGGCCAGAGATGTAGCTCAGTGGAAGGTTGCCTGCCTGGCAAGTTTATGGACCTGAGTTCAATCCCCAGTACTGCAAGAGAGAGAGAGAGAGAGAGAGAGAGAGAGACAGAGAAAGAGAGACAGAGAAAGAGAGACAGAGAGAGAGTGAGCAGAGAGAGTAGGGTATGGCACTCTTACACTCAAATTACCAGAAGGTGCTCTGCCAAATTTACATCTTATCCTAATGGCACAGCCCTTGTCAAAAGCAGAGTGGAGTAACCAGGTCCCTGAGAATTCCCATCCTGTCCCACACTTTACCTCCTACTGTTTCCTGTGGCAAAATTGATCATTTTCTTTCTGAACCAAACATGATAAATACAGAATGCATATCATGAATCTTCCTCTTCTAACCAGGGCAGTGATGTCCACAGCTCTACCTAAACTGGAAACCATCTGGGTGCAAGTTTGCTCTCCAGGATTTCAGAATAGCTTCCTCCCCACTTCTGACTGTCTGAAATCCCAAGTGCTTCCTTATTTTTGTAGATTAATATTTGAATTTCCTATTGATTTTCAGGATCATAATTTAACCTGAATCTGCTTCACTTGAAATTTGAGAAGTGATGCTCCTTCTCCAGACTCCATGCACTTCTCTACCTGTTTCTGCTGGCGACAGTTCTGCCAACGTGATTTAATCTCCTTTCTTCCAGCTTTTCCACACAGTGGCCAAATAGAGAGAAAATTACCCATTTGCTAGATGCTACCAGCTGTGGACCACAACCCAGAGCAGCTCTTTACAGCTCAAAGTCTGACCCACAGGTACGTGTGATCTCACTTTCTTTGCACCCCTTCGATTCATGCTACCCACCTCCAGCCAAGCATATTAAACCCCTGAATTTATTACCAACAGTCATGTATACCCTCTTCTTTTAATCTCCAAATCATATGAAAAATCAGAAGTTCTTGATTTCCTTCATATTTTTAATGTTCTAGTGGCTCAGTGAAAAACTCACTTTAGATTTCTACCTTGGCCAAAAATGAAAATAAATATGCTATTACTAATTGTTATAATTCAGTTTTTAGCTCTTTAAGATGAAATTAGTATTTTAACATTTACTTTACATTAACAATACTTGTCTTATGTTCCTGATCATAAGACAGCAACATCAAACTTTAATAGTTTTATTCATAGTTTATGAGTAATATTTGTCATGAGATTTTTATAAGACTAGAAGCATCATGTAAAAATGAATGATAATGTTTCCTTTGTATAAAAGTATTATGCAAAATGTTAGTCCCTCATCCTTTCAAAACTTATGCACTGTAAAAATTGTTATTTTCATTTTATCTATATACACATATATATGTATTTTTATGTATGTTAATTCATAAGTATGTATATACATTTAATGAAATTGTTTAATTTAGAGAGCATAAAGCTGTTTATAAAGTAATGAAAAATAACATTTTATTGAAAAGTCTATAAAAATTTTAAAATTCCTTATCATATAATAGCATAAGTATAATATAATAGAACTAGGTATTTTTGTACTGCTGAAAAAGTCTCCATTATTTTTCTATCAAAGTCAGACTTCTCCTCTCCCTGCGTTCTCTCTCGTTTGTCTAAGTCCTCTTCTTTCTCCATTGATCTCCTTCAGTCAATAGCAATTACATAGCTCCTTAAGCACACAGCCTGGGTGATCAATAATCATTCACTAAATGAATGATTAACCACTGCATTATTGAAGACAGAGTTTTCTCCGGCACAAATTTGAAGGGTAGAGGACAGGAGGTTTCCGGTGGGTGCTGTAAGAACTCTGAGCAGAAAGCATATTGATCTGCCTGTTTTAAACAAGGCTTTAAGCCTCTATGTTGGGAAATTTTCTACTGCGTAATCCAAGGCCTCACAGCTTCTTGCACAGTCTGCAGTACAGATCAATACTGTCAAACCAAGGGTGGTGACTGGTGTGTATACCGATGTAAATGAATAACTACTCCACAGGTGAGAGGTGCTCCTAGTTCCCTAATAGGACATATGCACATAGAATAATGTAGAGAAAGAAATTTTCTTTTGTAGACACATTAGCAAATTTTGAGCCTCGTCTGCTTTGTTAGCAATTTTCTGAGCTATATGCAAAAAGAATGTGTAGGAAATGTCTATCTCACTTGTCACTGAAATATAGGCATGATTACTTCTGTTTTAGTTTTTCTTCAAATGTATTTGTCCAAAACACTAGCTACCTCTGTTGTCAGACACTCCATTATGAGAAACTAAACATAAGAGCATTAGAATAAAACCTCATTTTTCTCTAGTTTATATTCTTTACTGCAGATCTGTGCAATTTTGTTATGTCAAATTTATATGAATGTCTTTATTCTATTGTTTCTCAAAAGTTAGGTTCAAGGTGTGGGTACTGATAACAACTTACAAATTCTGTGATTCTCACCTATAACAGCCTCACTTCTGAATTTAATCATCCATAAACACTTCCTTTGAAATTCTCAGCTTTTCCTTTTCTGTATATTAGTTCATAAGAAGAATTTGTACTCTTGAGTTTAGTTTTGAAGCCTTTTATTTAGCCATGGGTCTTATGAAAGTTTGTCAAATAAATAATTTTTTTGAGGTCAGATATTTTTAACACCTCAAATTGTTTTTCTGCCTCAAGTTTCTATTTTACAGTATTTAAGGTGTCAAACAAATATATTTTGCTTGAAATAGAAACTCTACTTCTGGATAAATTATCGGTATAAGTATTTTCAAAATTCATCCATGTGAAGACTGAAATGCTATCATTATCATGAAATCTTATTTGCAGTTAAATAACAATATAGAAAAATTCACAAAGTAGAGAAATAATTAATAATTAATTTACTCCAAATTTTATTCATCACTTGAGCATTTGGTTTGAATTCATGTCTTGGCTATTGTGGAAAGATGTAAAATTAAGGTAAGTCCAAATGTCTCTAACATGCAGCACTAACTTCATGTTCTTGGAACATATACCTTCAGTGGGAATAACGAGTCATTAGATAATTCTATTTTTAGTTTTCCACGGAACTTACACACTGCTTCCACGATGCTGAGCACTTTTATGCTTTCCTATTGGCCATTTAAATTGATTCTTTTAGGAAATGTTTGGTCAGATCCTTTACTTATTTTTTAAAGTTGTAATATATTCCTACTTTTGAGCAAAAAATGGTTGAGTAGAGCTTAGATATTTGCAAACCATTTTTTTTTCCAGTAGAAATGAATCGCTTCAGTCCTTTCTGGAAGTTCTATAAAGAGTCACACATGTAATTTAAAAACAAAAACATCACTTAATATGGATTTATTCTCTCTCTCTCTTTTTTTTTTTTTTCTCCTAGGTTTTTTGAGACAGGGTCTCGCTTTGTGGTTCAGGCTAGCCCTGAGCTCAGCCTCCAACTTACATCACAGCAATCCATCTGCCTCTGCCTCCTGAGTGCTGGGATTAGAGGCGTGAGCCACCACGCTCGGCACTGTGGTATGTGGAGCTGATTGCTGCTAAGCGTGAATCTTCATGTCCAGTATTGTATGTGGCTGCCGGGGAATCGAACCCAGGCCCTTGTACTTGCAAGACAGGTGCCGGAACCACTGAGCTAACTTCCCCAGCCCAATATGGATTTATTCTTTTACTTCTTTCAATTTGATATTCAGTATTTTCATTGATTTAAATGAAAAAAAAAAGGATGTTAGAGTGACTATTATGTAAATTTAACTTAAGGGAAGTTACTTAAATTCTCTGATCCAATATCTTTAAACCTGTGACACTTTCATGATTCAGAGCTGTTCCCCTGAGCTGTGTCTTCTCACTGACCCCGTGGGTTGCTTGCTAACGGCGTCTGGTCCCAGTGCTGATGCTTGGCTCTTTTGAAGCAAGATAAGCAGTGCTGCCCCCGTTACAGCCCTATCCAGTGCCGTCATGCCAGGTGTTGGGGAGTATTGCACTGGATGCCTTCAGAGCACACCCAGTTCCCTATTCTTAGCACAGCTGCATTTGGTAAATACTGACTGTACTTTAAGTTTTATTTTTATTGCTTGTAGCAGCACAGATCAACTCTACAACCCAACTGTTTTTCTAACTCTCATTTCTTGTCATTATCCTTTAATGAACTTTTTGTTATCCTGGCTCACAAGAGACCAAGACTCACTGTAGTGGTCTCTGGTAACCACCTCTTTCTAGTTCTCTACAACTGTGATAAGTTTATTTTACAAAAGAATTCACCAAACATTTAATTTATATTTACTTTATTCTACCTCATAATTTATGACTTCTTAACAATGCTAAGAAAACAATCTAAGTAGGCTTATTTTCTAGGTTTTTGTCCATTGTTTTTATGAATAATCAAAATTATTAACAAATCTAAATGTACTGTGTAGATACAAATATTCTCATCCAATAATTTTTTTATAAATTTCTACAATTTTTTACTAATGTATTTCAACTGACATTCATTTTGTTTCCTACAGTTACAGTCGCATGCATTTTCACAAAAGTATGTGAACTCTGTAGATATACTACGTGCTTCTCCATTCTGACTCTGAGGAAAATCTGAGCAATTAACTTTTTGTTCTTATAAACATTGCTGTTACAGGCTGAAGAGACAGCTGAATGGCAGAGGAGTTGCCTGGTTCTAGCAGACTCTGTGTACTGTCCAACATCGCAAACAAACTGCCCAAGCTTTGGTACTGTGGAAAGAATATATATATTTGGGAAAACAAAACCTTATGAATTTCTTTAGAGAAGTTTGTTCACTAAAAAGATAATATGACTAATTTATTGAATTTACAGTTTTCTAGTTTCTGCATTAAAAATTAAATCTAATAGGCAATCTAATAATTTTAATAAATTTTGTTTAACACATATGCCCCGACTACTTGTATTCTGACATGTGGAATCTGATAGCATTCAACCAAGTTTTCAACAGGCTTCTTCTCTTGATTATTACACAGGTGTCTGCCTTCTTTCATTATTTACATTAGTAAACGTTGATTGTAAATTGTCTCCTTACCTGAGATATAAGTCTTTTCCAAATTCCTGCAGGTTTTACAACCCAGGACGTTGAAGCTATCCATCCTTTTAAAGTGTGGTTTTACAAGATAGAGCTCCTCTGTCTAAATCTCTGTGAGAGAGAGGAGCCTAACTTATCTAAGTGCCAATTAGCAAACAGAGATGACTTAATCACTAGTATATGTCCAGTAACTCCCCTGTTCATTAAATCTCCCTGATCCATTTGTTTCCACAAAGTTGAATTCAGCCTCTTTCTCCTAGTTCATGCTGCTGATTAATGAAGTCTATCTTGCCTATTTAGCTCACTTGGTACAGTTTGTTGACAATAAAGCTATGAATTTATTAATAAGATGCATGTCATTAGATTGCATCCTTTAAGTCTTAGAATATGGTGTGGATTTTATCTTTAGAATAAGCACACCACATCCTATGCGCCTTGTTCTAGGTATGCAGGGTCCACATGAAGCCTGTGAGAAGCACCGCTCTCAAGTTCATGTGAGTGGTACTCATGAGGGCTGGTGGCAGACCACCAAGAATAA
This sequence comes from Petromus typicus, assembly GCA_004026965.1. Taxonomy (NCBI): domain Eukaryota; kingdom Metazoa; phylum Chordata; class Mammalia; order Rodentia; family Petromuridae; genus Petromus; species Petromus typicus. Next base: position 2,919 of record PVIR01039215.1, on the reverse strand, counting down.
TGAGGGGTTTTTTTTAGTCATTTATTTCTTTTATTGCTACATTTTTATCATGTTCATCATTCAGAATTTATATCTATATATGATATATTTCAATTCTCATTCTTCCCATTCCCCTGCCCTGCCTATAACCCCTCATACCCATACACATAAGGTTTGTTTCTATTTGCTTTTTGTTTTTACTGAGGAATGCTGAAGTTTGTAGATGTTCAAGCAGTTTGTGCTAGCATTTCATGGTGTGTGCGTATTACTATACAGTCCTTCCAGAAACTATCTGTAGGTCACTTACAAATCTAATATGATAAAAGTGCTAGAGAAATACTTATTATAGCATCTTGTTTAGGAAATAATGATAAGAAAAAATAAGTCTATTTAATCATTGACCATTATTTGTTGAACATTTGAAATATATAGTTGGTTGGATCCACGAATGCAGTCCCTGTGGATACAGAAAGCTAACTGTAGATAAGATAGAAACAAAATATCTGGATCAAACGCTATGCCAGCACCGGCCTTCACAACTGACATTTTCCACTGTGGTCTTATATTGCTTCAGTGGTGGTGCGACGTACCCATGCCTGTTTGTGTAGCAGGCTGCTCTTTGTGCTGAGTTTCTGGTCTATTCTTATGGATGAACAGACGTGATTCTTATGCTCAGGTTATCCATTTCTCGATCCCTGTCTTGACTTGTAGTTATTTTCTATTGGCTTAAGTCTCTTTCCAGTTCATCCAAATATCTGTTCATGAACCATACATCTGAATATCATTGTAATAAAATTAATTTCTAAATTATTTTGGGGTGGTATTACATCTTTTAAGAAACATTTCCTTTACTTTTATGTCATAATTATAGTCCACTCTATTTTAAAAAATTTTTTCAAGCCTCTCTTTTACATGAAGTGTAGAGCCAATTTAAATTTCTTGTAGGCTATCTATTTATTGAAAGGTACATATTCCTTTAATTCTACACAGATTCATCAATTCTTATAACACAGAATTTTAGAAAATTCTTTTAAGAATTGTCATTATGTTTCTCCTATGTGTCATTTTATTTCACTGATGATTGTTGTTAAATTCTCATTTATAGTCTGTAATTTCAAATGTATTATTTTAAATATTTTACAAAATATTCTCTGAGTTTTAAAATACTCTAAATATAATATCTTCTAATTTCTGTCTATATATTTATATTATATATTTATCTATATATATTCTATATTTATGCTTATTTACTTTTAGCTTGTTAATATTAAGAATTATTTATTTTATGAAAATTTTTAAAGAAACGTATGTACTTTCTTTCTAATCTAGGTTGTTTTTTATTCAAAATATTTCTTCTTTTATCTTTATAACCATCAGCTTTCAACACTCTGTGTTCATGTTTTTGGGTTCCTGCAATAGGTAGATATGAATTATTCAATGAATAGATAAGACTAGATGAGACATTTCTTAAACCTACTTCCCTTTCATAGGAGAAGAGAGTTAAATAAAATGTTGTATAAAATGCTAATGAATATCTGAAGGATAAAATATGAGGTTGTGCACACACTATTGTCACTGTGGAGAAGCCAGAGCCTACAATTAGAGCTGGAACTCCAGCTCCGGCTTCCACACCCAGGGGTATCAGAGTAGCAGAGTCTCTTTGGAACTTTCCACTGCTGTGGTCTAGAAACACGCTTGCATTTCCTCCTTTGTTATTTATTTTGCTAATAGAAATATTCTTTAATACTAAAGGACTTCAACAATCATCTATAATAACTCATGCTGTGCAAAAATATGAAAATATATGTAGGCAGTCTGTTGCAATGAAAACAACAGCATTTACACTATTGGAAGGGTCACATGAACCATAGATCCTGACACTTTTGATCAACGGTCCTCTTATTTACTGTAGTTTACTAGTTATTTTTCTGTGTTTCGAATAGGGTTTGAAAATTTTTCATGGCTGCTCAGTCTGATTTAGATTTAAAATATAGATTGACTCAGTAAAGATCAAGAGACAGTCATAAACATTTTATTAGGATTATCCAACTATATAATTATAAGTAGGGGCTGGAACATATTTAAGAGCTATTAAAATAGTCTAGCAAAATTTTAAATTATTCATAAAGAGTAATTAATCTCCGTCAAGCCTCTGTGCCTTCAGAACAAAGTGGAAATAATTTTTTTCAAGAAAGTATTAAATTTTCAAGAAATGGTTTTCATAGAGATACACAATGTTTATATTTATATAAACACTTTATATTTATACAACACTTTATATAATATATTTATATTTATATTTTTTCTCCATTTTAATAATAACTATGAAATATGTCTTAGGCCAATTTTATAGAGTTGAAAACTGAGATTTGGAGAAGGATATGAATTACATTTTCTCTGTTGGGATCACATTTTCTCTGTTAAACTAGTATTAGTACTCAGCATTTCTCTGACTTCTAAGCCCAATTTCTTTCCTCAGAGTTAAGCCTTATGCTGGAATTAATTCATCAGGCTTAATGGGATTCTTTTGAAATAATGTGAAGCCATTTTCAGAAAAGGTTTATTTGATGGTTACAGTGTTGAATGCAGTTATTGAGTCAAATATTTTAAAATTAAAACAACGTTTCACGCTTGAACACTCTCGTGGGTGTAGCAGTGCATAATCCTTTTTATTGCTGAAATCACTTCATGCACATATTTCTCTTGAGTGAAGTGGGTGAGATAACTTGTGAGTTAACACACCAGCTGGAGAGTTAGAGTCAGCTGTTTGCTGGAGAAGCGGTAGAAAAACTCCCAGCCAACTTGTGGAGGAAGGAAACTGGCTCTGTCATCTCTTTTCTTCTGTTCTTTTTACACATAAATAATTCATTTTGGCCACTTATTATCCCCTTTTTAAGTAGCAAGAACTTTGTTGAGCATTCCATGCACATGAAGGACAAA
>PVIR01039214.1:0-14074 GCA_004026965.1 Petromus typicus | reverse complement strand
GGGCCAGCCTGAACCACAAAGCGAGACCCTGTCTCAAAAAAACTAAAAAAAAAAAAAAATTAAAATGTTGGGTTTTTAAAAGGAAAAATATCTTCCATAATTAAGAAGTGTTGAATGAAAATGTAGAAGTGTAGTAAGGAGTCCTCCCTCCTTCACTCCCTCCCTTCCTGTCTGTCTGTCTATCTCTCTCTTCCTCCTTCTATGTAAAAACACAATGTGAAGACAGCCATCTACAAATGCGAAGAAAAAGGCTCTTCACCAAGAACCCAATCATGACCTTGACTTCAAGTTCCGGTCTCCAGAATTGTGAGACAAAATGACTGCTGTTTAGGTCACCACTTTGTGCTATTTGGTTACAGTAGCTCGAATTAGACACGAATGTATTAGTCTGGAAGTGAGTCCTTCTCCAGTGAACTTGCCTCAGCTGATTCTGTGGAACAGTGGAAACTTATCTTCTCAATAACCTTGCTCAAATTGTAGCTTATGGGCAAATTAAAGAGTTATTGCTGTTTTAAATTATGAAGCTCTTGTGGTTTGTTATGGACTAACAGATGATTGGAATATAGTTTTAGGAATACCACAGTATACATGAAGAATAATATTTAATAAAAGATTTGCACTGTAGTTTCCATAGCCACATCATGTAAAATGGTGACTATGTATAACAGTTAACATATTACATGCAAGACAGAAAATAATGTAGTTATTACTTTAATTTTTGGTGTGACAGAAGTGTAAGATAGAATCTGAATAAAAATGAGAAGTATAAGAAATTAGCATGGTAAATTTGATCAGAGTGCTATATTGATACTGGTTTCAGACGTGCAGGAGATATTAATGTAATTCTGTGGTGAAGGATTTTGGCCCACACCACAGCAGTGCTTCACATGGGCTGGGTTTCCATGTGAAAAGTTGGAGCATGGGTATGTTCCAACTCCACAAAAATTTAGGATCACAGATTGGGTCCAGTGACGAAGGAATTACAGCTTTACTGAAATCAAACATGATTTCTGTCTGCATGCTGTTTCTTGATTTTTGGCCTCTAAAATAAGATTAAAATACCTTGTGAATGAGGCTTTGCCCATGGCCCATAAACAGAAAATGATTGTAAAGACTGTATCTGAGGAAGTAATTTTAAGAGTTCACGCTCAGTTCTAAGGTATTTCTTCTTTATGTCAGTCCTGGGAGACAGCAGGAGCACAGCGTGCGGTGGTGACTACATCGTGGTAATCCGTCCTCCATCACTGATGGCTCCAGGCATGGACATGCGACCCATCTGGCCGCAGAGTGCTGGGGAAGTTAGCTGGGGACCCGGGAAAAGCTTTCCTCCCCCACCACAGAGAGGGGGGTGCTTTAGCAGAGAAGAGCCTCTGTCTTATCTCTCTGAAAGATTTTGTGTAATTACCAAGGTCTAGAGAAATCACAGAATCAGCAGAGAGAAATGCTATGATGATAAATCTGGGATGGCATTGGTGAACTCTTTGCTTCTTCTTGAAATGCCTATCTTTAGACTTTTTTGACGAATGATTCACTATTCTTTAAGTAAGTTGTACTAAGGTATTTTCATATAGGCCAAAGCGGTCATAATTATTTAAGCATACTGTAAACTGCCTACATCATTTCAGAAAAAAAATAACGTTTGCCTGATTATTACCCAGTAAGTAACATTTAAGGTAAAATGTAAAAATGAATGTTAAAATCACCACATATCCCTTTGGCAACTTGCATATCTCCTCTCCTCTAATATTTCAGCATATTTTGTCATTTTTGATGATAGCTTCATATGATTTAACTTTCAATTGTGTACATGATTTATATTGTCTATCAGATTATGATTTCTCTTTAATAGTATCAATAGCCTTCTATTCAATAGACATTCAGTAACAGTTTGTTTGAGTTACAAAGTAAGTCTATGCATTGAAATTATACAATATATAAAGGAAGACATCACAGTTTCCAAAGAAGATGATAGCCTTGCTACATTTGTGAATGACACAATACAGAATCAATTTGCTACTAGCTGTGTGGTTGTTTTCACTTTTGGACTATGTCATTGAATGCTTTAGCACTGATAAAATAGAGGTAAACAAGAGATAGCCACCTTCCAGGAGATGAATGAAGAAGTCTGCTTATTAGAAGTGACTGAACAACTTGAGCATGTAAAAGAACATATTCTTGGTCTTTGGAAGCTTATGTGAAATGATGAGATACACAAAAAGTTGGTAAATGTTTATAGGGGAAAATATACACTAAACTTTAACATACAGTAAGTTTGTCTTATTCTATTTAGAATTTATTTTTTGAACATTTGTTTTTGGGATCAAAGTGGACATAGGAATGTAATCTACTAGAGGGCTTTGTAAAGAAAAAAATTGAATCAAAAGCATGGGGCTCAGGACATAGCCAGTGGTAGAGACCTTGTCTAGCATGTGCAAGGGCTTGGCTGTTCAATCTCCACTGCAACAAAAAGAAAATAAAAGGGAAGAAAAATGAAAAGAAAAGAAAGCGCACACAGTGTTAAGATCTGAACAGGGTTAGAAAAATCTCAGTGAAATCAGTAGGTGTAGTGAACAGAAAAAAAGAAATATTATATTATTTAGCAGTTGAAGAGGAAAGAGCAAAGTAGAAATAGTCTTTAAATTATATAAATATTAAACAAAGGAACAACAATGAAACAGTGACAATGGCTAACTAGGAAGAACCAGCCAGAATCTAAGCTAAAAAACACAATGTGAAAGGAAAACATATGTAAAATATTTTTCATGCTGTTTAGAAGTCATTAAAATATGGGGGACCAAATATGTGCAAGGGAAGCTTATATCCTATGAGACAGTCACTTAATTTATGTCTTTGAAAAAGCCTGGAAGAGGGCAAAGACACATAAACTATCTACTAGTAACACTAGTTATTTACACTGAGAAGACTGGGGGAAAATTTTATTTACACTATTGCTTTCCAAGAGACGATGTGTACACTTGTATATATGAATGTTTTAGAAAGAAAATAAATCCATAGAATGCCATTAGTCTTGTGTCTAAAATGTTTAGGTGTTTCATACTGGCTAACATAAATATTATTTTCATTTATGTCACAGACTTACATGTTTTCTTAGCAAATCCGATGTTGAGCCAGAGCAGGTCAGAAAGGATGTAGTAGTTTAGAGTTTTCAAAACATCTGGAGAGTTATTCTGGAAAGTAGAATCCAATTCATTAGCAAAACAGATGTTTTCCACTGTGGCGGGAAAACACTGCTTTCATATAAGTACCACATATGGTCCAAATCCATTTGAGAAATTGAATTGCACCTTTGAAAGACCACAGTGCTCTGGGGGGACTCTGCCAGTAAAAGCACAGCCGATGCCATTTAGGTGTCTGAACATCAAGATTTTATAATGCTCTTTTTATCTTGTGTTTTAGAAAGCAAGAGAAAAAGTTCCAAAAGTCTAGGTTGGCTTGCCAAGCCATCAGTTAAAAACATGGAGTTGGAGTAAAACCATTTGGTAATCTCTGGCTGGACTCCTGGGAGCCAAGTGGGGAGGAGCAGGAGGTCAGGAGAGAGCAGAGAAGCCTCAGAGTCATTGAGTTTCTTTGCTCAGAAAAAGGAAAGGGAAGTTTCTTTCCACTGACCATTTGCAAATAGTCTCAGAAGCTGTGGGGGACAAGACTGTTAAAAAACTCCAGAAACCACTGTGCCCCAGGAATATAGGAAATGAATCCATTCAAAAGTCACTCAGAGAAAATTTCCTTGCGTAGATGAACCTCACATTCTCACATACAGATGAAATCAACTCTTTGATGGCACAAACCACATATTCTAATTTTTAAAAGTCTTTCCAAAAAGATATGTCAAATTTGTTGTTGCTGACATGACATGAGGTCTTGGTATGTTGACCAGGTTGAGCCTGAGCTCTTAGACTCTAATGATCCTCCTGCTGAGCCTCCCAAGTGGCAGAGACCAATGAGGGGATCACTACACCTGGATTAAATAGATATAAAAATTTAATAGACAAAAACATTCACATTCATCATTTTAAAATTACTTATTTTAAGTTAAAGTGCCCCATATTTGACAACACTAATTTCCTGGAAATTAGAATCTGTTTGAAGGCAACCTTTTCCTGATTTAAAAACCAGTTTTTGGGGCCGGGGATTTAGCTCAGTGTTTCCAGCGCCTGTCTTGCAAGTGCAAGGACCTCAGTTCAATCCCCTGGTAATCACATATAATACTGGGTGTGGAGACCCACACCCAGCAGCAATCAGTACCACATACCACAGTGCTGGGCATGGTGGCTCACGCCTGTAATCCTAGCACTCAGGAGGCAGAGGCAGGAGGATTGCTGTGATGTGAGTTGGAGGCTGAGCTCAGGGCCATCCTGAACTACAAAGTGAGACCTTGTCTAAAAAAAAGAAAAAAAAATCCAAAAAACAGTTTTCCTGCTTTCTCTTTAATCAAGAAAACATATAGAAATAAAGGAAAATAAAATACAGGAATGATTTTTTATTGAAATAAATCATGTAAAAATAATTTTCCCCAGACTGAAATGGAGGAACACTTATTTGAATAAGTTGATTAAATTGATTTAGGCTCATCATGGTTGCGTTGCTATTTGAAAATATTGCTCAACTAAATAGAGCAGTACACAGGTTGTCCACGGTCATTAGTGAGTATTTGGAGATATTTTATAGCTTTAAAAGCACAACCTTTCAAGACAAAAAGCGCAAATCTTTATTTGGATTTGGAGATAGAAACTCCTATTTCCAGATAAATATTTCCTGCTGGCACAAGATCCTTTCCATGTTTTCATAATGAGTTGCTCTCCCGGTATAGACTAGGGTGCTGGCAGAGATTCTCTACGTGTGTCATGTTTCTCTCAGCTGGAAATGTACACCTGCCAAAATAACTACAATTATGAATGGTGAGATCTGGATTTACACGAGTGAGGGAAAATGTGAGTAGAATCAATTATTGATACTAAGCAGACACATCTTACTTCCACCTTGTTAGTGTTATAACCCGAGCCTCTTTTGATATCACCACTTCTGTTTACGCTCATTCTTTTCTTAATTGATTTTATTAGTACATTTTTATATACACATCATGATCACGCTGAATGTTGAGAATTTGTACCACTATATGACACAACTTAATTTTCATTTTTTTTCCATTTTCCTACTCACCCTACAATCCCCTAATACATAAGTTTTGCTTCCTTTTTTACCACCAAATTTTTTCTTTCCCTTCCCCTACCCCTTTTTCCCTTTGAATATTTTCTATTTCACAATATCTATCATACATTTTAGAAGTCATTTACATCTTTAGTTTGTCATATAAGAGAAAAGATCTGGTATTTATACATCCATTACCTATTTATTTCATTTCTGAGTATGTCCTCAAGGTATACCCATTTGTGTATAAATGACTCGAATTTATCTTTCTTTATGGCAGAGTAATACACTACTTTATTTTTAAAAATCACATATACTTTATCCAGTCTCTAGCTGATGGACATTTGGGTTGTTTCCAAGACTTGACTATCACAAACTGAGCTGCTGTAAACATGAGATGCACACATGTCACTGTGATATGAATCTTTTTAATTCTTTCATGTATATCCCTAGCAGGGGAATAGCCAGGTCAAATGGGAGCTCTAATCCTAGTTTTTGAGGACTCTCATTCTTGTCTGAAGTAAATCATCAAGAATTTTTAGAAAGAATGCCTTTGAACTCCAAACACTTTCCCTATCACTGTTCTCCAGGGAATTGTGAGCTGGGAAGCCACCATACTTTAGAAAGGAAAATAATGATCTTTCTATGAAGATTATTTGCGTTTTTCTAAGAGATAATGCTATTTACCCATTGCATGGATAAAGGCCCAAAATAGAAATAAGGAAAGAGCAACTTTCTATAAGGAAAGAAAACTTTCTAATTCCTTTTGAGATATGCCTCCCAAGCATAGTTTTAGTTTGTTCAAAATGTTGTAAATTTCCAAAGCTGAGTGTATAGCAGTTTTGGTAAGTGTGAAAAGATGTCCCAAGCCAGAAAAAAAAAATGATTTCTATATTTTTTTCAGATAATCTCACAGCCCTACTAAGGGCTTATTAAAAACTGACATTATGTGAACAGGAAAAGGAGTGTCTTGGAATAGAAAAATGCAAAAAAGAAAGAATGAAAAATAGGAGATTGGTAATTGAAAGATATGGACTGAGAAAAGGGTGGTGTGTTGGTGGAGAGGTAAAATGGAGTTCTGGTATAATTTCTGGGACTGATATGCATTCATTATTTAGAGGAAGAAAAAAGATGCTTAACATAAGAAAAACATTTCAGGTTGGAAGAAAAGTTGAAGGATGTGCAAGAATTGCAGGAGACAATTCTACAGATCACACTACATTAGGACATATTGCAAAGAAAAGCATTGTGAGTTTTCTTTTTCTTCCTGTACTCAAGAGGAAGAGTAGAAGAGGAAAAAGGCAATGGAGGAATGGAGTATCAACTCAGAATACATGGACTCCTTTTTAACCACAGAAAGGAAAGCAGAAACATATTTTAAGCCAAATCTAATGACAGGAAAACCTTCAAGTTCCTATTAAGGGTTTAAAAAAATGCCACAGGCCAAGTGCTCATGAATTCTGTGTCATTCACTTTTCTGTCATTGTGAGCAAATACCTGAGATGAACAAGTTAAGTGAAAAAGTGTGCTTTGGCTCACTGTATTAGAGGTGTCAGTCCATGGTCAGCCAGCTCCGTGGTTTCCAGGCCCGAGGTCAGGCAGAACATCACTGATCAAAAATCAATGGAGCAAGTCTGTTCACTTCATGTTAACAGGAAGCAGAGCATGAGAGAGGCTGAAAACAAAATATATTCTTCAAAGGTGCACAACCCATCTCTATCCTGTGACCCATCTTTTCCAGGGAAGCCCTATCTCCTAAAGTTTCCACTACCTCCCACTAGTGATACTAGTGCAAGGTCCCAAGTTTGATCCCTGGCACCAAAACAAACAAGCAAACTAAAAAGCAAAACAAATAAACACACACCAAAAAAACCCATGAGCATTTGTGGATGGTGCCAGAACATAATCCCAGCGCTCTGGAAAGCGGAGGCAGGAAGGCTATAAATTTAAGATCAGGCTGGGGTACTTAGTGAGGCCCTTTCTCTAGTGATTAAAAAAGGGTTGGGGGGGCCAGGGATATAGCTCAGTGGTTCCGGTGCCTGTCTTGCAAACGCAAGGACCCAAGTTCGATCCATGTTAACCACATAACAATACTGGGCGTGGAGACTCACTCCCAGCAGCAACCAGTACCGCATACCACAGTGCTGGGTGTGGTGGCTCACGCCTGTAATCCCAGCACTCGGGAGGCAGAGGCAGGAGGATTGCTGTGATGTGAGTTTGAGGCTGAGCTCAGAGCCAGCCTAAACCACAAAGCGAGACCCTGTCTCAAAAAAAAAAAAAAAAAAAAAAAGGGTTGGAGATGTAGCTCAATGTGAGAGCATTGAGTTTAATCTCCAGTATTGGGTGGGTAGGTGAGGGCAATGTTCCACATCAAATTACCAAAAATTATAAGGAAATTATAATCTTCAGGTTTTAATTTAAATATTTCTTTGAAAGTGCATTGATGAGTTTTTCCAACTCATTTTATCAAGTGAAATCTTTGGCTTTGCTGAGAAAGAATTTCAAAGTTGTGGAATAGTAGAATCAGAGCTGGAAGGAACCCGCCTGTCTTTTTCTCCAACCCCCTCATTTTTTTTCTTAGCAGTTGTGGAGTGTAATGTAAACAGAATCTATCACGTCCACATGTTCCAGACTTTCTCATTAGAAACACAAATCAGCTCATCACTCCTTTGCTCCCTTCCAGCTCCTGTTCTGTCTTTCTTTCTTCCCAGTTAGGCTCCTTCCAACAGCAGCCAACATTTCCTCACCTTTGGTTCATTTTCCCAGGCACAGCTTGATTCTTTCCTTCCCCTCGGCCTCCCTTCAGCCCCTCTGTGCGGTGTCTTCCATCTCTGCCATGTGGCTCTGGAGCACCGTTCCATCAGATGGCTTTAGCTTTTGCTTGTCGTTGGCATCTTTGTAACTCAGGCAAGTTTCCATCTCACTTTCTCATCTCTAAAGTGGATTCAATAGCAGTAATCTCTACTTTGCAGAGTTGTTGCAACAACTGAGTAAGTAAGCACCAGAGATATAGCTCAGTGGTCCCAGTACCTGCCTTGCTAGTGCAAAGTCCTGAGTTCAAACCCTCATACCAAAAAAAAAAAAAAAATTGAATAGCGTAAGCCATGTCAACTCTGTTTAGTAGTGACTAGTGTGCTGTAATGCTCTAATAAAATACATTTTGTATCTGTAGCTATTACTATCTTTCCTGGTACTGTTCTCCAGTTCCAAGCTTCACTCTATCCCTTTTTCTTTCCTTCTTGGCCTAGATCCCTTTAAACACACCCACACACAATTCTCCCATAGGCCAGGACATGGGGGCAAGCATGATGAGATGAGCATGCCCTGGTGGTGTCTGTCTTCATGGAACTCAGATGTCTGTTTTCCTCTTAGCACTGTCTCAGCTGCCTCTCCATTTTTGATGCAGGATGATTTTTTCTGGTCCTTCCCTCTTGGTCTCTTAAAATGTCATGATGTTTTGTCTCCTCATTTTAGTATGTAATCCAAAGATGAAGGCATGCATGTACTCCAAACTTGTCTTTTGTCTTGACTTTACCGGTAGGTCTAGACTTTCAACTACCTCTGAGTTGTCTCCATTTGTTAAACAGGCACATCTGCCCTCAGATATCCTACATGGATAGGTGACCTCCTGACTGTAGCCACCCTTCACTAAGCCTGGCTGGCCTGCAGGCAGTAGCGCTGCCCCCCATGAAACTCCTGGATTACCATGCTCCTCCTTCATTGACCCCTGGACGCTCTATCAGATGGCGACTCCACTGGTTCTCTGGTCCCACATTCTGTCCAGGTCTTCACTGTTTTTCTCTTTAGAAAAGACTAGTCTTCCAAGTCATCTCCACTCTTACTTTCTTTTCTTCAACTCTAACTTTACACACTTTTTTTTTTTTCAGTGCTAGGGATCAAATTCAGGCCCCTGCGTTTGCAAAGTAGATGCAGTGCCATTGAGCTAAATCTCCAGCCCTAGCCTTACACACTTTTTAATGCATAACGCTGATCATTAATTTAATCATATAGTCACTCATTTATTTAATAACAGTTAATGTAAATCTCTGCTGTACTAAGCAGAGAAAATATCATTTTCCTCTTTAAATTCCTTTAAAGATGTCTTGGCTCTTTTCTATTATCCTGTGCATGTACGTTCTGTGTCCTTTCCCACTTTCTGCTCAAATCCTCATACATATCCTTCATAACTCAGCTATGTATTTGTTGGGAACCACCCTGTTTGGGAATTGCAAGGTCAAAATTGACCAGGACTTCCTGCCTGCAAAGGACTTTGGACTTGACTCTTGTCTTCATCTCTGGTAACAACAGGGACTCAATGGTCCCACATGCTGTGATGCTTCAGGGCAGAACTGCACCGGATCTCCCCCTTCTCAAGGACTATTGCTGACATCTGCTTTGCCCCCCTTGAATCCTCATCTACATAACTTCTCTAGGACTGTTGTTGGTGTGGCCCTGTCTTTCTGGGTATTTTGGACTGTAGATAATAAAAGGTGTGGTAGGCTGGAATCCGGAGTCCTTGCCACCCAGAGTAGCATCGATCAGACCCAAGCTTAGTTTTCTCTAAGTCTCATTTCTGCCTAATTATTATTTCGCCATGTGCCGTGAACTCACAGGAGACTAGAACCTAATGCAAAAGTTCTAGTTACGTTCCCTTCCCCTGTTTACTACACGTATTCTTTATAACTTAGCTGAAATTTCTCTTCCTTCATCCTTTCATTGTACTCTGCCTAGCACTGGGGATATAGCAATAAACAAAAGTAACAAATCAATGTTCCATGGAATTTACATAAGGAAAACAGACAATGAATTATTGTAGATGTTCAGATTGGGCTAAGTGGTATGGGGAAAAAAAGGCATTGGAGTGCAATGGAAAAAGAATGTGAGGGAGGATGCAACTTATATGGTGGTCATTGAGAAATCTTCTCTCTTTATCCCTCCATCTGGATGGAGTCTGGAAGTGAGCTCTGTTGCTGCCTAGGAGGTGCTGAATGTTACACTGTAAGGTTACAACACAGTGTATGGTTGTCATTGTTTATGTCTAATTGCTAAACTGCAAACCCTCAAGGGTGGGAGTATCTTGATCTCTCTTTTGTATCCCCAGGGTCTATCCCGGTGCTTGGCAGATGCCCAGACTTTGGGGGAATGGTTGAATCAGAGGCCCTTAAGATGAATAGAAAGCATTTGAGTCATCTGCTTGGGCCTCGGGGTTCACTGTTTTTCTAGACTTCAGTTTTTTATCATCTTGCTCTCTGAGCACTCGGTGGTAATGACTTACCAGCACTTGGTAGCTGACTACTTCCCTCCTGGAACCACCACTCATGGACACTTCTGTGTTGATTTCTGGTTGTGACCTCTAACCCTTCCCGGGTTTCTCAGGTGTTGCAATGTGAATGTGGGCTCTGTGTACAGTGTCATCGAAGGACCCTCCTGATCAGAGCTGCAGGATGGCCCAGGCTGAGTGTACTGATAAGTGAGGAGTAAGTGCATAGTGTGAGGACAGAATATGGAAGAGCTTTTGGAAGAAAAATGTTGGCCTCTGACCTTGATTGTTTACAATGTCAGCTTGCGATTGTATTTTTGAAGTTTTATGCATACTTTAATATTCATTGCTATTATCTTTGTGTAAGCATCAATAAATTTTAGACCTCATCTTATGTTTTATGATCAAAATGTCATATATGTATGTATTAGAAAAAAAACTTCACAAGTTATCTTCCCCAGAAAGTAGGAGATGATTATAGAATGAGAGGGTAAAGTTTCTCCCTTTATCAAAGAAGGAAATTAGTTATTTTAAAAAATACAACAGTCTCAAAACATATGGAAGGTAAGAACATTCTGGCCGTGGCCCCCAAAGACTCATGTCTATCTCACTATGCAAAATGTGTTTAAACCATCACCAAGAGTCGCCAAAACAAACAAAGCTTCTAAAAGCATTGAAATAAATGTCCTAAATGTAAGTAAAATTTACATGTCTTACAGTACAATAACTTTGGCTTAAGTCTGTATAAAATATACATATTCTAGTTTCATACATGAGTATAATAATTTGTTATCGCTATTTAAAGTTATAGAAGACTACACATGATATAGTCTTATAGTTGTCAGGACAAGAAGGGTGACAGGAGGTCACAGCAATAAATGAATGGAAGTGTCTCAACTGTATAAGGGAGAGATCAAGAGAAATGTGAAGGTCTCAATGTGGCAGCACTTGAGGGCAGCACTCCAGACCAAACAAATCAGTTACCCCTTTTCACTACACTACTCGGCTGCACAATGTCTTAGCTGCAATGTCAAAGCCAAAGATTCATTTTTTTAAAGTTATTGTTTTGTTTGTTTGCTTTCAAATTCCATTTGACTTGCACTTGTTTATTAGCAACGACTGATCGGAACTGATATGAGGCTGCTTATGAGTTTCATTCTAATCTCTGTGAAATTATTTTTCTATAGAAATAATGTGTTCATTACAAACCCTTTTCCCCATCTGATGAATATATCATCTAAGCGTTATAGTGCTTTTACAAAACGAAAAACATCTGGTTTCAAGCATTTTGGGTGAGAGTTTTGTATACCTATGCGATACATTCATGAATGCCTATAAGAGGCTGGTTGCAAAGATAAGAAATGCTATGATTCATAAGATAAGAAAGCATAGAAAATACTTTCAAAGCTTTGTATTTAAAAACATTCATTAAGGGGACGGGAATGTGTCTTAGTCACTTTCCTTGCCAGGACAAAAACTCAACACCCACAATTTAAAGGAGGAGGTTTATTCTGCCTCATGGTTTTAGTTCATGGTTGCTACTTCAAGACAGAAACTGGAGGGCAGAAAGGCCTGGCAGAGAGAAAGGTGCTCAACACACCATAGCCAGGAAACAGCAGGAAAGGAGGAGCCAGGGACCAGAGTGTGCGCTTCCTGGCCACACCCCCAGGGAACCTCTTCCAACCGTGCTCCAAATGTGCTCCTCCTAAGAGCACATTTACCTGTGAACTCATCAATGGACAAATCCACTGATGAGTATAGCAGCCACATGAGGAAATCACTGCACAGATATGAGAATTTTGAGGGACATTTTAGATCTAAAGCGTAACATTCTACCCCTGGCTCCCAAAAGATTCATGTCCATCTTCTTATGCAAAATGTGTTCAATACGTCAGTAAATCATCAAAGTCTTACCAGTTTCTGCACTGATGAAAATTACAAGTCCAAAGTCTTCTCTCAAACTCAAAACAAATTCTTAGCTGTTGGCCCCAGTTTTTAAAAAATAGTTAAATATTGTCAACATATAATGATAGAGGGTAAATATACCTCTTCCAAAAAAGGGTGAGCTTCGAAAGGAAGGAGACCAAAACAAGACCCAAACCCAGCAGGCACACCTTACATCTTGTAGCTTTGTGTAAATTCACAGGTCTTGGATGGTTCTGTCCCTACAGCCCTGCTGGTCATATAGCTCTCTCGGCTTCTCTTTTGCTGTGGTTTCACTTATTACCTATAGCTTTCCTCAGCAGACAGCCCATATTTCTGGAATCTCCAAACTTCTGAGGTCTCCCTTGCACTTTCAGCTTCATCCTTAGACATTCACACACTAATTTCTCAGGGGCATGGTGCCTGACCTCCTAGACTTTCTTCTGAAATCTAAGCAGAAGCCTCAATGACCCAGTAACTCTTGGATTTTGCATACCTATAAAACTAGCATCATAGAGGTGAAATCAATCAACTGAATAGTGGCCAGGTCCCCTTGTTTCATGGCTGTCATGACCTTTGAGTGACTAACTAGATGACTGAGTATGATGAAAGGAATCCCACGATACCACTTCCTAAGTGGCCCTTCCCAAGCCGGAGGACCTGAGCCTCTCTTCTCAAGTTTAAGTATGACAGTTTTGAAAACGTGGCTCCCCCTTGTTGTCTTTTGACCTTATCTACATCATGTTGTTTTCCCTCTGCAATGGCTGTTTAATATTCCTGCCCTGAAGCTAACTGATTATGGACTGAAAGCTCCACAAACTATAAACCCAATAAACCTCTTCCCTTTTAACATTGGATTTTGGGTATTTTGTTTTAGCAATGAGAGAAAAGTAAATAAGACAGAAATTTGGAGCCAGAGAAGTAAAGTTGTTGTTGTGACGCTACCTGGCCATGTGGCTCAAGACATTTTGAAACTGGTTTTGGGAAGGGGAAGAGTTAATAAAGATTCAGAGATGTCAATTAAACAAATAGAGCTGGAACATCTAAGGCTGCTTCATATGGGAGTTTCTGCTTAGAGCTCAGAAGACCAGAGATCAGGTAAAGACCAGGCTAGGGAGGTTTCCGCTACAAAGAAGGACAGCATTGGCTGTTGGGCTTCAGATGATGTGTATTACGGTTTCACAGAAAGTGTGTCTGTCTTTTGTTTGTGTCCAGAGACTGTGCCTGAGACTGAGATAAGGGACAGGGGGCAAATTAATCCTGCAGAAGAAATTTCAAGGCAGTCAAATATTTCAGCAGTGGCAAAGCTACTGTTGGGGCCTTTTAGCCAGATCTGTGTTGCCAGTCAAGGGCAAAGAGTCCACCAAAATCATCAGAAATGTTTTAAATTTGGCCAGAAGGGAAGCTCCAGTAAAACTGTGTACTGAAAATATAGAGCAGAAGAGATCTTGATTACTCAGAAGAAACAGGATAATAGAGAAGATAGTCTGAGGCTGTTGGGACCAGTTCCCACAGAGCCAGTCTCTTGGGACACGACATGATCTTAAAGTCCAACCAAGTGCTTAATTACTCAGCTGAGGGCCATCCTTCCATGTGGAAGAAGGCAAATGAGTAAACTGGGGCACAGCATTTAAAGGGAAAATCTACTAACCCTCCACCTATTACTAGGAGGTTTCTATGCAGAAGTGATTAAGTCATTTTATTATTAAAGTGCAAAAGTGAGTC
>PVIR01039213.1:0-14074 GCA_004026965.1 Petromus typicus | reverse complement strand
CCTGTAATCCCAGCGCTTGGGAGGCAGAGCCAGGAGGATTTCCGTGATGTGAGATTAAGGCTGAGCTCAGGGCCAGCTTGAACTACAAAGCAAGACCCTGTCTCAAAAAAACCTGAAAAAAAAAAAAAAAAAAGCAAATAATTTCTGTCTCTATATATGGTCCTTTCTTCAGCATTTCTGGTTCTCTTCAAAACTTTGCTAGATAAACTCCATATTACCTTTTACTCTCATGTTGATTATGATCAATGAAAAGTAAACTATTGCAAATAGATGCTAAATTTAGGAAGGATATTTTAGAAGACAAAAGATACAGCATGAGAGAAATGTGAGGATACACTGAGAAAAAAAAATATTTGATCTCTTCCTTAGTACTCTTCAGAGAAACAGGAAAGAGATCATATCCTTAACTTAGCACATGCTCCGTATCTGGACTTTGATACTTTGCATACTTAGCAAGATGACACAGCCTGATCTTTGCAGTGTATCTCATTTCTTTTCAACAAGAGAAAATCAGATCTCAATACTTAAGAGACACTGGCTCTGTTTGTAGTTTTTGTGCAACTGAAATACACATGATTAGGATCCTGGCTGCTGGAGTATTGTATAGTGTGTGTGTTGCAGGAAAGGCTACAACGGTCAAGATTCATCTTATTGAAATGGAGAGACAGAAAAGGAAAAACTCACAGGCTTTCAAAGAGTAATGGAGGTCACCTACTTTCCTGGAAGTAGACAACTTCAATTTAAAAAAATAAAAAGCAGAGGGGTGGAAGGTTAGCAGATTTAGCTCAGTTTCAGAATGTTAGATAAAATTTGAAATTGTTTTATAAAGGCATATTGGAAGCAATATAAGTAAAAATTTCATAAACATGAAGAAATGAATTGAAATGCTAGCTTTCTTACCCTCTAGTTTTGCAATCAAGATGTACTACTACTTTTTTTCTGAGCTTTATTTTTCCAACTAATAGTATTTAATTTGATAAATTTACAAAATGGTGACACTCTAAAAGTCAAGGAGAATATCTATGCATATATGATGAGTTATATCATTAATTTTTATTTTATAAGTAAATCAAGGTTCTGGTTAGAGAGTAATCCATAATCACAGTCTGACATGCATGATGAAATTAACCAGTAACTTAATTACACTTCCATTCTGCCCCTTCAAGTTTCTAAAGAACAAAATCCTAAGGCAGTAGGAGGTTTAAAAGCTCTCATCATCCTTTCTATAACATCAATGACTTTATGAAACTTCATTGTAGGAGGTAAAATACACATAAGTTGATATAAGTGCACACAGTGCAGGTATCCTAGCATTGCCTGTGAAAACCCCTTTGAATTTAAAATATAATAAACACTATTGTAGAACCTGACAGCACTGGGACAAGAGCATGCCTTAGAGAGGTTCCTAGAGTGTGGCTTAGCATGGACATGGAGTGATGATGGATCTGAGCAGGATGAAGTTCACAGAGTTATCCAGTTTACTTCTGGATTTACACTGGAATGCCACCCAAGAGGATGGCCATATTGTCAGCTCTATCAACTGTATGCAGAGGCTGGAAAGGTAGTTCCCATGTCCAATCCCCAGAGTTTATTAAATCTTGAGATTGTGATAGGTCTTTAATTTGTAAAACCATGTACCTCAAGGTATTACCCACATGTTCATTTTAAGTACACTTTTTTGGATACAGTCTGGATAGAGCAACGGGGGACAATAAATACATACAAAAATCATGTAAATATATACAAAAATGATGTGATATAAAATTAAATGAAACTTTATTTAATCTTTCACTATTATAGCTAATGAAATCAAAGTTACAAAATGGGAAACAACGGCCAGCACTAAATGCCCTATCAAATTCATTCAAGGTGTGTTGCATTATCTGGGAGTTGATTTTTACCTAAGTTGTGCCACTTCAATATTGAATTGGTTAAAAATATATAATTCTTTTATAGCACTCTATAAAAGGAGATAGAAGAAGATACCAGAAAATGGAAAGACATCCCTTGTTCCTGGGTTGGAAGAATCAATATCATCAAAATGGCTATACTCCCACAGCTACTATACACATTCAGTGCAATCCCAATTGAACTCCCAAAGGCATATTTCACAAATCTAGAAAAAATAATTCAGAAATTCATCTGGAATCACAAAAGACCTAGAATAGCAAAAGCAATTCTAAGCAATAAGGACATGATGGGGTGGGTATTACAATCCCCAACTTGAAACTGTACTACAAAGCCACTGTGATAAAAACTGCATGGTACTGGCAAAGCAACAGACCTGAGGACCAGTGGAGTAGAAGATCCAGAAACAACTCTAGACACACTAAGCTACTCATTTCTGACAAAGGAGCCAAATACCCTCAGTGGAGGAAGGATAGCTTTTTTAACAAATGGTGCTGGAAAAATTGGACTTTAACCTGCCAAAGACTAAAGCTAGACCTAGCGCTTTCGCCGTGTACTAAAATAAAATCAAAGTGGATTAGGGACATAAATATTAAAACACACACACTAAACCTGCTACAAAACAGGTTAGGTAAAAGTCTTGAAGACATTGGTTTGGGGAAAGATTTCATGAACAAATCCCCCATAGCACAAGAACTGGTAGAAGAAATCAATAAATAGGATCTCATTCTATTGAGAGGTTTCTGCATAGCAAAAGAAACCACCAGCAAAGCAAAAAGGCAACCAACAATATGGGAAATAATCTTTACTAGCCACCTCTCAGACAAAGGGCTACTATCTAGAATATATAAAGGGCTAAAAAAAATTAATCCACCTAAATTTAAAGACCCAATTCAAAAATGGGCATCTGAAATGAATAGATACTTTTCAGAGGAAGAAATAAAAGCAGCTAAGAAGAATATGAAGAAATGTTCAACATCAGTAGTCATTCAAAAGCTGCAAATGAAAACAATATTAAGATTTCATCTCACTCCACAAAGAATGGCTGCCATCTCAGAATTAGCTAGTAACAAATGTTGGTGAGGCTTCGGAGAGGAAGGAACCCTTCTCCACTATTGCTGGGAATGTAGACTCGTACAGTCCCTGTGGAGAACAGTTTGAAAATTCCTGAAAAAGCTAGGATTAGAGGTAGCATTTGACCAGGCCATCACTCTGCTTGGTATATACACACATAAAAGATTCATATCACAGTGACATATGTGCACCTATGATTATAGCAGCTCAGTTTGTGATTGCTAAATTTTGAATATAACCCAACTGCCCATCAACTGGAGACTGGATAAAAAAGCTGTGGTTCTTCTACACAATGGAGTATTACACTGCCATTAAAAATGATAAGTTTAAATCATTTATACTGAAATGAATGTACCCCGAGGACATCCTCATAAGTGAAATAAATAGGTCACAGATGTGTAAATATCATATCTTTTCTCTGATGTGAAAAAATAAAGATGTAAATGAGTTCTAGAATGTATGTTATATATTGTGAAATAGAAAACACTCAAAGCGTAATGGAATGAAGGGGAAAAATAATGAGATTATAACAAAAAGAAAGGAAACAAAGTTTATGTATATGGGGGGTGGGGGTGGTAGGGTGGGTAGGGTTATAGGATAAAATGAGAATTAAGTTGTGTCATCTACTGGTACAAATTCTCATTGTTGAATGAAATCATGATGTGTATATGTAATGTACCAATGAAGATTTCAATTAATATATATATATATATATATATATATATATATATATATATATATGTCTTTTTGTTACTGGATATTGTGTCATGATGCCTCAAAAGTCACTGCTTATGACATTGAAAACACTTCAAGAGTTGACACAATTGAAAATCCAAAAATGTAAGAGAACAATTGTTCATACTGTAGAGCTTATTGTATTGGAGAGTTTGTGGCCCAAGGCAAACTTGAGAAAGGAAGTCTTTGGCTGGCAAGAAACAATAGGAAGTACTCAGGTGTCCTTGAATATGTACTCAGGGGAGGAAATGATCCCCGTGACTATACATATGCAAAATGGTCACATACTGACTCCTGGGAGGAACTTGTCCCTGGTCCAGAGAATCCAGAAGTGACCTGGGATAGACTGCCATTTCTCTGGAAGGAGGATTTAAGAAAACAAAGGAACATGAGGTGGAGAAAGAGAGAGAGCTAAATGGAACCCTACTCTGAGAATGAGCTGAGGCCCTTCATGCTGTTTTTCACCCATGATTGGAACATAGTGGTGGTGCTGTTTGCTAGAGTGAGGACAAGCCAGAACCTCCATACCCGTCTGGCAAGATAATGGTGTTGTTTTGCTACAGTAGTAATTATATTCTCAAATTGCTCTTTTTACAATTTTTACTACTTTACTTTAATATATGAATGAATAAGAAAATTCTCCTTATTTCTGGCTTGTTTCTGTTTCATTTTGTGTATCAAACCTCAATTTCTAATTAAAGATGGACAAATTCAGTAAGCTTTCTTCCCTTGTTAAATCACATAGTCTCACAACATCAGGACAACTTGAAATAATTTATGCTTAAATATAAACTTTTTTCCTGTTTTAATTTGGTCTTTTCATATTTAAAATATAAAAACCAAATAATATCAATTTAGAATTTCTTTAAATGTATATTTTTTAAGAAAATTTGCAGATAGATATTTTCACACAAAACTAAAGGTATTATTTTAATAATTTTATTACCAATAGTAATTCATTACCAGGAGTATTTAAGCATAATTATTTGAATTAAAAGCAGAGAAGTAGTCTGAGGTCTTTAATTTTTAAAAAATTCAATACTAATTTCACATTTATTTGATGTCAAAAGTAGCAATCATATATATGCTAATTATCATTTTTATTAAAACTAGATGTATACATAAGTAAATTTACTGCCTACACTATTATAAATAATTTTACAAACTATTGAATCTTGCATACTTTTGTTGTGAGTTATCTTTAAAATTATATGACATTTAATATATGAATGAATTTTGAAAATTGAATAGTTTTCCACCCTACTATTTTATTCAAAAAATACTGATACATTGAGTCAGCAGACCAAAACTCACAGAAAACAACAGCGAAAATATATTCATGACACATAAAAAAAGTACTTTTTTTAGTGTCTGTTTATAAAGCTAGGAATGTCTTAGTAAAATGATAAAAAGAGAAAAAGTCTCAGTGGAAAGATGACAAATCTCTGTTGAAAACATATTAGCAAGACAAGAAACCCTAGTAAGGACTGTAAAATCATAAATGAAAATATGTATTATTCCTGTTTGTTTTCTGTTTGTTTGTTTATTTGTTTTTACCCTGCATATCCCTGGGTCTCCGCCTTTTTTTTTTTTTTTTTTTGCTATAGTTTTTGCACAGAATGTTCTGGCCTCATGTAAATGATGTGCTGATTGACACACCTTCTGTGGTTGGGAAAACACCACAGAGCACAGAGAATTAGGGGATTCAGCAAGCAGGTGTTAAACCTATTGCAGAGACTATTTTTCTTTTACAACCTGTAATCTTATGACTATAGAGTTCTTAAACAGATGTTTCAAACAGACTTTATCTTCTTTCCATGTTTCCATGGGGTTGTCTGTCACCTGTTTAATTGCTTCTTTGCCCAGTAAAAGAAAACAAGAAGAGCATGAAAACACATTATAACTTCCCCTCTGAGAAAGAAGCTGCCTCTTGCTATTTCTACAATTTTATGTGTTTTTCTTTGAAGAATGAAAATTTTATTATAAAATAGAAATGAATTACTGGGTTTTTCTAGTCCTGAATATGTGAGCTGTTACTTTGCTCCTTGATACTTTTTCAAGATTTACACATTTTTCTGAACATCACACCTGTTTACTAGCTTGATGATCGAAAAATTTTCAGTTTGATTCAAGTCTGGCAAGAGATTGGAAATAAAATGAGTGAATGTAAATGTAAGGATACTGAAAAACAGGCTTAAGCAGTTAGTAGAATTCATATGAAAGGGACAGAGGAATAAATTCTTCAGGACAAAGAAAACTATACTTCATATGTGTCTGTACTCTGAATTTGTTGTTTCATAGATTTCTTATTGATGCCCGGAATGCTGAGAAGGTAGGTTTGCAAGAACTTTGTATCTATATGTGAAATATACATATAAAAGACATTTCATGTGTATACATACTTATAAAGTAATCATTTACATCATACTTATGTTTATATACAATTTGTAAAATGTACATGTAAACTACATGATTCAATGATAGAACTTGTGTGTATATATATATATTGGACACATGCATATATGTCTATCATTGTGATAGACCCTTTTTGGGTGATTATTATAAAACAAGAAATACCCATGTGTATTCAGCATGGGATCAATATGGATGCTTTGGAGATGGACATGTAGGAACGCTGGATGAAGTATGTTACCATAATGTGTAGCTATAGTCTAGCCATGACAATACTGTTCTTATTGTTTAACTGCTTACCCAAAGAGATGCTTATGAATGGTTTTGTTTAATTAACAAAGTAATTAATACAATGGTATGTCTTGAGATTTTTTCCCCCCAAGGCTTTGCTACCACCAAGATATTTCATCATGAGAGACATCATCATATTAGAGAGAGAGAAAATGTGATCAGAGAACTTAAGCTACTTAGTTGAAAATAGGAGCTCCCAAAGGAGGTCTTAAATAAATACTAGTTGAAAATTATGGGGGAAGTTAGTGTCTAAATTACCAGCTGAAAGTAAAAGCTATGAAATTTAAATTATGTCATAGAGTTGTTCAATATTCATGTCTAGCTCCTGATAAAATATTTTTCCTGTGGATGAACTGAAATGCTAAATACAATCTTTATTGGATTCCTGTATTTCTGGAATTATAGATGTGAGTTTGATTTTGCAATCAAATACAGTGAAATGTGAGGTGGAATGTGAGGCAGAAAAAGATGGGTTATGAATCTAATGACAGGTAGTCTAGATTTCCTGTATGAGCTGCATATTTGTGTTTGACCCAGGACTCCAGTGAGGTTTATGTCCAATTTTGTAGTGGGGCTTTGCTAGCATGCATGGTGGGAGGTCCTTGTTGAATCTGTCTTCACCTTTCTTATGGTTCTCTAATCTAATTAATACCCTGAAAAGTAATTTTCTTCTCAAACTCTCTGTGGAAGAATTGATTCATTGAAATGGAGCCCTGACTAATTTGTATGAATATGACTCCATCACTTCATAAAGACTGCTAAGAATTGGGAATAGGCTTGCATTTCAGGGAAATCAGTTATCACAGTGCAGAGAGAACACACAAAAAGATGAATTGCATGGACCATCTATGTGTGTAAAAAAGAGCCTGCAAACTCACCAAATATGTTAATATTCTGAACGGAACACTGTACATCTTGAACCTACAGATACTTCTCCCAATCCTCCCACAGGGCATTGATGTCTTCAGCATTCATCCTTGCTAATGTCAGCAGGCACAGTATGTGTACTCTGTTATACACAGCCTCTTGCATTTTACCTTCAATAATCCTTCCTCAGTCATTCACAACCAACTCTCATTACTAATCAGAAATACTTCAGTGTAAACTTAACCTTCTTCCTTTCCTCTCTCTCTGTGTCTTTATTTTAAATCACAACCATCTCTCAATCTGTTGAGCATTATCTTTGATAACAGGGCTCCCAGGGTTTTTGTTTGTTTATGTTTGACTCTCTAGACACAAAAATTACTATTCTCTTCTATCCTTTCCGTGGTGTGCTCCTCAGATGTGTCAGAAATCAGCTCTTCTGATTGCTTCCCAAGAGACTGGACACATTCAATTTATTTAGGAAAAATTTTCTACCAAATATGGATTAAATTAACTTTGTATCCTGAATGTAATAACCCATCAATATTTGAATGTAAGTACCTTTTAAAAGTGTATTTTATTATTGAAAGTTGACATCATTATATTACTAATCTCTTCATTCTTTAAAGGTCATCTGCATATCTATCTCCCTAAAGAGAGCAAGGATATTCTTGTAAACACTTCCCTTTATTTCTATGTGAAATTCAGTACCATTACATACTGTTTTTGAACCACAGATAATTTATCTTCAGAGTCCTTAACATCTTTCTTTTTTTCTCTTGACATCTTCCCCTAATTACCAGCTATTTATTTATATTTCAATTATTTTACTTCTGTTGCTTAAATATATGCAAGTAAGACCAAACTGAAGTTTTCTTTAAAAAATAAATTTAAAAAATACCTACGTGGGCTGGGGAGTTAGCTCAGTGGTTCCAGCACCTGTCTTGCAAGAGCAAAGGCCGGGGTTCAATCCCCCATAAGCACATACAATACTGAGTGTAGAGACTTATACCCAGCAGCAATCAGTACCTCATTCTACAGTGCCTGGCATGGAAACACTCCAGCATTCAGAGGCAGAGGCAAGAGGATTGCTGTGCTGTCAGGACCAGCCTGAACTACAAAGCAAGACCCTGCCTCAAAAAAACAAATAAACAAAAAATACTTAGTTCTTTCAGGTTTGTAATAGGAATGTGTCAGTACTGAAAGGTTTTTTTTTTTGTTTTTTTTTTTTTTTGTTTTTTGTTTTTTGTTTGTTTGTTTTTCCCCACTACGTATTAAGACTAGCAGATAAAATAAAAGTATCAGACCCTTGAAAGGCACTTAAAACATCTCGGGAGAGAAACTGTAATAGAGACAGTGTGGGCAGATGATAAGAGGAAAATGGAGAGGAGAAGAAAGAATACTTTAGAATCCATGCAATAAGTTAGGATACACAGAGGCACCAGTGAGATAGTTATATATTTTCCTTTTATTTTGTGAGATGATGTCATGATACATTAATATCATTATGTACATGATTCATTTGAAAAGATTTACATATATACAGAATATTTTTCCTCGTGGATAATCATGTAATTTAGACTGT
This sequence comes from Petromus typicus, assembly GCA_004026965.1. Lineage (NCBI taxonomy): Eukaryota > Metazoa > Chordata > Mammalia > Rodentia > Petromuridae > Petromus > Petromus typicus. The sequence goes on along the minus strand of PVIR01039213.1, from coordinate 5,205 downwards.
TGTATTTAGACTGTTACTTCATTTGACTGTTGTATGTCCTGTTGTATGTGAGTTTCAATAACATTATATTTGATGCAAATACAAGGATTGTAACAGTGATTCATTAAAATTGGAACTATATCTTAGAAATAGCCTAATTCTTAATTAAAATAAATTACTCTTTCTGGTTAACAACGAATATTTCCACATGAGTTAAATGATATAGTCATATAGAAAGCAAATCATCATCTATGTGAGAATTGTTATATGGATGACAGATATTTCCTTTCTATCATACTTGGTTGTATATAGTTTGATTTTATATTATCACAGAAGCATTTAAGCAAATCTACTCCATGACAGTAGCTGCTTTGCATAACAATTCATCTATAAATGAAATAGAAGTAAACACATGAAATTGTAGTAGCAATATCATGCTTCATATTTAACAAAGCTTAGTGACTCAAAAAAAGTGGTATGATGAAATAACATACCTGAGGATCAGTGGAGCAGTTTAGAAGATCCGGAAACTACTCCAGATACACTGAGTCACCTCATCCTTGACAAGAGTAAAGATAGCCTCTTTAACAAATGGTGCTGGAAAAACTAGGCTTTAACTTGCCAAAGACTTAAATTAGACCTATTTCTTTCATCAAGTACCAAGCTAAAATCAAAGTGGGTGAGAGACCTAAATATTAAAACACACATTTTTGTGTGACAGTAATAAAGAAAAAAAGAAGCAAAGATCATGTATATAGGGGCTGGGCGTTGCAAGACGAGGTAAAAGGGGAAAAAATGAGAATTTTTGAAAAAATGAGAATGTCAAATTCTGGTACAAACTCTCAATGTGAATGCAATTATGACGTGTATTCATAATGTCCCAATAATGATTTGATTTTTTTTCTTAAAAGTGGCCTGACTTGGGTTATGAAATTGAGACAGTCTTAAAGAGTTTTGATTGAAGGAATGCTATGAGTAAGAAACCATTAACTGTGCAAGTTGAAATGTAGTCAGTCAATAAGTTCAGCTGGAATTACAGAGGTTGATATATGTTTAAAAAACAAAGTTTCAAGAGAATTTTTTTCTGAATATTTCAAATTACATGAGTAAATTCACATTTTGAATCAACAGTTTGTTACATAATGAAAATCAAGTTGATTGTATTCATCAGAATATTTTCCACTTTAAATATTACATACTGTTTTCTTGAGAAGAACACTGGAAACAAGATAAAACAAATTCAGGTAAAGATAGTATTATTAGGTCTCACTGAAGACATGAAACACAGTCAAAAGACATGCAATAACTGGAAAAGGATACAAAATTTACTCTTGATTGTATTTTTCTGGTTATACAAATAAAAATATTTATGTCATGCAAGAAAAATAATAAGAATAATATTCTAATGCTGCAAATGTCACGTAACACGCACAAAACCCTGGATATTATATTACATTATTTTACTTTGGATAGAATAAGTAGCAATGGGAATGAAAGGACTTCATATGCAAGTATTAAGATCACAAATGAGTTAAAAGAGGATGGAAAGCAAAATCCAACTCTTACTTCATTTGAGAAAATGGAAACTTTCCTTATAGACTACCTTTATCAGCTGGAATGATGAACATAGCAGGTAAGACAGATTCCGAATGAAAATGTAAGGGAATGGCAGCTGAGTTCAGGAAATAGTTATGTTACTTATAGAGCAAGTTATGGTGCTCCAGTGCAAGAAAGGTCCTGATAGTATAGGAAGTTCATTTGAAGAGGAATATGGGCTTAAACTGTTCTAACAATGATAAAAGTCATTATAAAAGGACTGATATTATTCTACATCAGAGAAAAAAATTAAAGTATTGTTGGAATTAATAATTGATATTGAACATTATACTTTGCTATCTATTGGTAATGAAGATACAGATATTATTTAAAAGGGCAGGTTGCATTATTTGTATTATTTGATTAATATGAGTATTATAAAATATAAAATTTCCCATTTGCCTTTATAGAGAACAAAATTTACTTTATATTTTTACACAACTTGTTTTATTTTGTTTAACTTTTTTTTAATTTTTTTTAATTTTTTTTTTTTTTAGGTTTTTTGAGACAGGGTTTCGCTTTGTGGTTCAGACTGGCCCTGAGCTCAGCCTCCAACTCACATCACAGCAATCCTCCTGCCTCTGCCTCCAGAGTGCTGGGATTACAGGCGTGAGCCACCACGCCCGGCACTGTGGTATGTGGTACTGGTTGCTGCTGGGCGTGAGTCTCCAGGCCCAGTATGGTATGTGGTTACCGGGGAATCGAACCCGGGTCCTTGCGCTTGCAAGACAGGAGCCGGAACCACTGAGCTAACTCCCCGACCCTGTTTAACGTTTTAAATATACGTAAGAGAAAGAAATTTCTAGAAGTAATAAATCCAAAAGTGATCATTCATTACAATAAAGACATGGATTGCTATCACAATCCCGAACTATACTACAAAGTCACTGTGATAATAACAACGTGATACTGGCAAAGAAACATACCTGAGGATCAGTGAAATGAACTAAAAGATTCAGAAACAATTCCAGACAGACCAAGCTCCCTCATCTTCAACGAAGGAGCCAAACAAGCTCAGTGGAAGAAAGACAGTCTCTTTGAAATAGAAAATACTCAAAGTGAAAGAGGGTGAAGAGGTAAAATAATGAGATTATAACAAAAATAAAGGAAACAAAGTTTATGTATATAGGGTGGTAGGGTGGTTAGGGCTATGGGAAAAAAGTGAGAATTAAGTTGTCTTATACTGGTACAGATCCCCATTGTGGAGTGCAATCATGATGTGTATGCAATAAACATTTCAATTAAAAAAAAAGAAAAAAAATAGTGTTAGAAAAACTGGCTTTCAACCTGTCAAAGATTAAAACTAGACCTAATCTTTCACTATGCACTAAACTGAAAAAAATGGATTAAGGATCTAAATATTAAAATAGAAACACTAAATCTGCTGAAAGATAAGGTAGGTCATATTCTTGGGGACACTGGCACAGGGAAAAACTTATGAACAAAACCTCAGTAGCATGGGAGCTAGCAGAAAGAATCAACAACTGGGATCTCATCTTACTAAAAGCTTCTGCACACCAAGAAAAAAGCACAGAGTGAAAAGACAACCTACAAGTTTAGAAAAAATATTTTACCAGATGTTCTTCAGATAAAGGACTAGCATCTAGAATAAAGAATTTAAAAAATCATCTCTCTCAAATTTAAAATCTCATTTAAGAAGTGGACATCTAAAGTGAACAGACGTTCTTCAGATGAAGAAATAAAAGCAGCAAAGAAACATATGAAAAAAATCTTCAGTATCACTGTTCATTTGAGAGATTTCTGCACAGGAAAATACTGACTGCAGAAATGATGTCTCCTATCAAGAAATTAACCAACAACAAATGCTGGCAGGCCCCTGGGGAATAGGACCCCTTCTTCAAATTTAGTAGGAATGTAGAGTCATACAACCACTTTGGAGATTGCTCAAAAATCTAAGATTAGAGGTCCTATTTGATCTTGCTTTTTCCATGCTGGGTTTACTCAGGAAGGAATTAAAAGCATCATGACACAGCAATGTCTGTGGACCTGTATTTATAGAAGTTCAATTTGTAGAAACTAAATCTTTCAAATAGCCTAAATATGTATTGACTGGAAACTGGATAAAGACATGTGTGTGTGAGTGTGTGTGTGTGTGTTTGTGTGTGTGTGTGTGTGTGTGTGTTTAATGGATTATTACATTGACATGAAGAATGATAAGTTAGACATTTATAGCTAAATGGCTGCACCCAAAAGCCATACTCTAAGTGAAATAAATAGGACACAGATGTGTAAATATCATATTGTTTCTCAACTGTAAGGTATGAGATGTAAAACATATGATAGGTGTTGTGAAATAGGAAGAAAATGTTCAAAGGGGAAGGAGAACTGGGCAGGAAGTGGAGAAAGCAAAAAAAAAAAAAAAAAGAAGAACAAATTTGATGACAAAAGAAAAAAAAACAGAAACAAATCTTATATATAAAGGAGTGGTGGTGGTGAAAGGGAGGGCAATGTAACAGGAAAAGATAATAATCATAATATATCATGTACAGGTACAAATTTTCAACAATGAATGTGATCAGAATGTATTACTAAAATGTACCAATAATTTCATTAAGGGAAAAAAGAAAACAGAATTGCCATTCTTTCATAAATAATTGTAGAACATCTTTAAATAATTCAGTGATATATTAGAAATTCTTTAGATAGAAATTCATATTTAATCTCTAGGGAGAAATGCAGTATAGTTCAGAAGAATGGATTGAAAAAAAAATTCTTGTTTGAGTTTACAATGTTTGTAATGGCAAAACCAGTATCTTCAAATTTGAATACTTTGATTGACTTCCTGTTTAACTAGTACTATTGTTCTGGGTATATGAGAATATTTGAATCTTTGACCTTCTGTAAGTAGCATATGGAATGTCTATATACACACTCTATTATTGCCCTTTGTTGCTTTATTTGGAACTTTAGACTCAGTTATTTGTGACTATATTATTATAAAATAATTTCATTGTATAAGGGTTTACAGATCAAAGATATTTTAAAAACACAGCCTTTCATTAACTCATTAAAACAAATTAGAAAAATAGTATTTCAAATGTAATTTTGATAAAACAGTTGGAAGTCCTAAAAATATCAATGAGCACAGTTTTGAAATTGTAAATCAGCATGATCCTAAGGTATTTGCCTTCTTTATTTTTCTCTATTTTAGAAATTTCTAAATTTCCAGTTTAGAAAGAAATTATTTTGTGACAAATTTATTGATCCTAGAAAAACATTGTTTCAGAATCCGTTATGAGATGACTAGCATCAAGGTTTGTAAAGATTCATATGAGGCCACAAATGAAAGTTACTTATATTTTAATGCTTTATCTACAAATTTATCATTGTCTGAGATTTAATGACATGTCACAGAGATTTATTTCTCTGATTTCAGAAACACTTTTTTCATCTTTTTATTGTTACTCTTTGTTAGAGTTTCATTGGTTTACTTTTCAAAGGTAATCTAATTTAAAACTATTTTTTTCATTCATAAGTAAATCTAGAATTGCACAGAATTGTACACAATATGATTAAATATCTTATTGAGATTATTAACAACTAATGTTCTTGCTTTTCATATTACTAACATATAAGGACTTAATAGTAAGACAGAGAAACTAGATTTTA
>PVIR01039212.1:0-14070 GCA_004026965.1 Petromus typicus | reverse complement strand
TCTCGAAAGAGATGGCATTTTAGATGAAGGTTAACTAGTTTAAGATCTGAAGGGTTGGGCTGGGGAGTTAGCTCAGTGCTTCGGGCGCCTGTCTTGCAAGTGCAAGGACCCGGGTTCGATTCCCCGGTAACCACATAACAATACTGGGTGTGGAGACCCACACCCAGCAGCAACCAGTACCACATACCACAGTGCCGGGTGTGGTGGCTCACGCCTGTAATCCCAGCACTCGGGAGGCAGAGGCAGGAGGATTGTGATGCGAGTTGGAGGCTGAGCTCAGGGCCAGCCTGAACCACAAAGCGAGACCCTGTCTCAAAAAACCTAAAAAAAAAAAAAAGATCTGAAGGGTTGAGTGGGAGGCAGCCAATTTTAGAAGCACGCAAAGTCCCAACACAAGGAACAGATGTCCACAAGAAAATTGTAAAGGCTAGCAGGGTCCTGGGGTACTAGCAGAGGAGATGCAAGGGAAGAGTAAGACAGAGATAAGCGAAGGCCAGACCTTCCTACTGAGGGCATCCGGGGCTGTTTAGTGCCTTGGGCAGCACAAAGCATTTCCGCAGTGCAGAGATATTGTCCCCTTCAGTTGCCCCATGTGGGAAGGATGAAGGAGAGCAAGAGCAGCGACTGGGACTTTGCGAAGGAGGTGACTGCGAGCAGGAAATAGGAATGCATCTGAGGAGAAGGACAGGACAGCAGTGAATGTGGAGAGAAGCAACAACACTGGGGAAATATTTGGGAGTATAGTATTTTAGATATACTTACCTAATTTATCATAGGCTGGGTCCATATTTGCTGTCAATGTCATACAATTGCAACATATGTTCCATAAATGTATGCTCCATAAAATAAATACTTGTCTTGTGTACACTACTGAATCACCAGTTCCCATGATGATACATGACATATTTCAGGTGCTCAGTATTTATTGATTGAAATTGTGATGTAATTATTTAGGAAGTACAGATGAGGGTGAATGCTAGGGTGTGGGCTTTAGCTTGAAGAAAGATTGAGGTGACAATAATTGAGATGAGAAAAAGGAGACATTTTGGAGTGTAAGGGCAAAAATTTATCCTTTGGCATATTATGTTTTATAGTTGCCTGTGAAATAGATATCCACAAATGAAAATCCTGGTTTGGAGATATAAATGTAGGTAATACCTTTATACAGATATACTATTTCACATTATGAGATTTTTTTGAGCTGGAGGCTATAATGGCTGAGGGTCTATCTGTTCATAACACTAAAAGGGGTCCATAAACTTTAATGTAAAAATATATTATCTTTATTTTCACTAACTTTTAACTGAAATTTAGCATTTCTTTCAATTATGAACAAAGGCAATACACTATAGCAATATATGTAGCACCTGTGGCTTTTGTCAGTAATAGAAATTGCAAGGACAGTATATTCAATATTATAACAATCACAGATAGCTTGCAAAATCATTTATGCTCTTTGCTACATTATATTAATTATTAGATTTATCACATCTTGGTATTTAATGCACTGAAAAAGTATATATATATATATATATATATATATATATATATATATATAGCTATAATAAAAATTTGGTTTTTACATTTTTTTCAAAATAACATATTCCCTTTGTTCTTCTATATATTTCACTTAATGAATTTAAAATATTATTGTGAGAAAAGTACCCAGACATCACCAGATGGCCAGAAGCCCCATGTCTTTAAACACATTAAGAGTTCTTGGAAGGAATGAGACGATGTGTATGGAAGAGGGATCTATCAGAAAGCAAAAGCTGGCAAATGAATGGGGGACAGAGGAGAGATGGCAAAGCCAGTAGAAGCAGAAAGTTAGAGAAGTTTACAAACTGGAAAACAGAAGAAAAGACCAACCAGCTTCAGGAGCTAACTAAGAAGCTTCAGACCCAGGAAACCTAGAGAAAGAAGTCTATCAGTGGAGGTCAGGGAACATAAGCTAGGCTGCGCGTCCTGGGCGACTTCTTGTAGGCCGGCCATATGAACATCTGCAGACACACAGTGAAGAGATGGCCCAGACCCTGGCCTTGACCAGCTCTGAGACTTCGGTTCAATGTTCCCCCTCCCCAAGCTGTGTCTGCCTCCTCATCCTATAGCCGAGGGGGTTAAGCTAGCAGATTTCTAAAGGTCCTTACAATACAATGTAGGATTTCCTCAATGCCCTGTTCTGGATTGGCTGGCAGTGGCTGCTGGCTGCAAATGGAATCTCATATATAAATCTGGCTACTGAGAGCTTCTCCCCTTTGTTTTCTCTTTTTAATGGTTCATATTCCTCTCATAACACTCACCTATATATAAATCTGTCATTTTTACTTCTCTAACTCCATCCTCTAGACAATGACTTTCCAGAACTTGCTCCTAAGGAAATCACATATCCACTTATCTCTATTGCCTGGATCAATAAACATTTCCTGACTGAAAGAATGATGGATTGAACCATCTTGTGAATAAATATTCATTCACACAACAATTATATGCCAACTCACTTTAAGAACAATTATTAGTTGGGGGAAAAGCTGTCCAAGTACAAACAGAAGGTTAAATATATCAGTGTTTATACTAAAAATGGGCCATGGACAATAGACGGCAAGTATCAGATTTTGTTAAAAGATTGTATTCTTGCACTTCCCTTAACTCATTTTCACATTCTACAGGGAAATGACTTTCATAATGAATTCACTCTGATCAAACAATAGGGAGTGAGGACCCCTATCTTGTCTTTAGCACCCGGAAAAACATGAATCCAATGAGTATTTTTCCAGTCAGATTTCAGCCCATTGACTGTCCCTCCCTTCTCATTCCCATCTCAGGAGCAATGACTAAACTGCTACTTACTCAAGCCACAAGACCAGCTTCAGAGAGATCTTTTATGTGCCTGAGCTCAGGGTGCGGGGTCCATTCCGTGTTATCAAAGATTCCTGTAGTGTTCTGTGTGATATCATGAGTGGAGTATTCCAGGGCTCAGTCTTTAACAGAGAAGTCCCATTTTCCTCTTAAGGGAAAAAATACCCTGAGTCAGAATATTCTAGTGTCAGATAGAGATCAGGGAAGTGAAATAATAAAAGAGAATGCTTGGGAAATTGCTTAATTACAGGGAACAGAAAGTCACTTAAAGTAACTTAAAGAGAAATGCATTTGTTGTAAACATACAGAAAAACAGAAAGATTCAGTGACAGGGAAAGCAGAAGAGAGATGGCACAAGATAAGGAGTTAGTAAAAGGTGAAGCAAGTAGATACTGCAATGATGGATGGCTCTGAGAAAATTCAGTAGTAAAATAGAGATATGAGTCAGTAACCCCAGAGAGTACTAAAGAAGAAAAGGTTGTTAGAATATAAATTGAGAGAGTGAAGTCAGAGGAGGGGCAAATGAGGGAAAGAAAGAGTAATTGATGCACAGTAGATGCTCAATAAATACCTGCAAATTAACTGAAGCCATCTGGGCTGAGGAAAAATAAAGTTAAATATGGCTCTGGGAATATGGAGCATATTTGTATCTCTGTCCTACATGGTAGGTGACTACTGGCTAATTCTTCAAACACTGAAGTCTCAGGCATTACCATCTGAGAAAATAAACAGAGCTCTCAGGATCCAGTCATGAGAAGAAGGAGACATTGCTGTGATTCTCAAAGTACGGGAGGCTCCTGGTGCCAGATGCCATGATTCCAGCATATTATAAGACCAAACAGATTTGAAGAGAGCAGAAAACATGAGGGAATAGCCAAGATTACTATCTGAGTTGACATCATAAATAATCACTAGCCCAACTCAGTCCTAATAGAAGTTGTTTTTTCTCTTTAAGGGTATTCTTGCCTCTGGGTTAGGATCTAGAGAAAGGATCAGCAGTTTAATTTAGCTATAGTTGCCATCATACAAAAGTTAGAGTAAAATGAGTAAGTAGAAATCATAGAGATATTTTGGCTGCAAGGATAAATGTTCACTCGAGCTAACTTGAATAAAAGGCCACTTATTTCAAGGATCCAGAAAACACACAACAAAATTATTTTTAAAATTATAGTGTGCCTTATAGGAAATAGGCAGTTCCCTTTCTCTTCTGTCCTCCATCTTCTTCCTACATCACTGTATCCTTTACATCCTCTCCGGCATGCTTGTCATATTCTTCTCTCCCCTGACTTAGCTCCATGCTCTTGATCCTGCTTTTACAAGATCTATCACAGATGGGCTGAAATGGTGGCTTCACTGTCCCTTTGGTGGAAACTTGCAGCAAAGCTTTCCCAGATCAGTGGCTATCTGTATTTCCATTTCCTACTCCTTAAAAAGAGCTATTTATTGACTTACATAGGGCCAAGTGTCCATGTTAATATAATCAGATAATAGAAAGGTAGAGACACAGGATAATTAGAACCACCCTTTCCAAACTGTAGATGGACAGGTTTTCTGAGAACAGGGAGGCATGGGAGGAAAATGTTTGATACATTTAGTTCACAGGTTCTGAGTGCCATATGCTAGACTAATGTTGACTTACCAAGTGCTATAGGAAAAGTGAATCCTAGTCTTTCTATTTTTTTAGGGGAAACTGACCAAATTGGGAGCAAGGTGAAGGAAATACCTAAAGATCCATCTACTAGATTATAGAAGCTGGAGGTGTGGCTTAGTAATCGAATGCTTGCCCAACATGCATGAGTTCTTGAGTTTGACCCAAGCACTGCAAAAGAGAACAAGTAAGAGAGAGAGAAAAAAAAAAAACAGACAGACAGACAGACAGAGAGAATATATACATGTGTGTGTGTATATATATGTATGTATATATATGTGTGTGTATATATATATATGTGTGTGTGTGAGTGTGTGTGTGTGTGTGTGTGTGTGTGTGTGTGTGTGTGTGTGTGTGTGTATGATCAAGGCAAACTGGTTTTCTCTCTTCAAAACACAGCCCTAATGTCACCTCTTTTGCAGAGCTTGCTTTCTTCATTTCCCCAGGAACAATTCATCACAACTTTGTGCTTGTATTTATCTCTTTTCACACAGTCATTGAGCTACATGGTCATCATCTGTCATAAATCAGCATTTTCCAGACTGTGAGTCCCAGGAGAAGCATCATGCTATTCACTGCTCTATCCCCAGCCCACAGCATGCCACATGTTGAACATTTGATGAATGCTCAGTGAGTAAACATTGCAGCAATTGTCATTCTGGATCCACCTAAATGTTTCTCAGAGACCTGTTGAGATATGATTTGGAGTGCTTAAGTACATCCCCAAACATTTTCAGGTTGGGAAGGGAAAAGATGAGAAATGTATGACTGAAAAGAGAATAAACTTTCTTCAGACATCAGCGGGCTTTTCATATAGAATTAAGATAACACTTCCAATAAGTGATCATAAAGGAAAAATAGAATCAAAGCCAAAAACTCTAGGGAATTAGATTCAGAGTCAACACAAGAATATCTTAAGAGGCAGTGAGATCTGAAAATGGATTATGCTAGTTACAAAGGTGGTAAGTAACGTCACAGGATTGTTGAAGAACAGTTATAATCCTAACAGTTTATTGGGCTAGAAATTTTATTTAACTTCATTTAGAATCACACAATTAACCTATGTTTATTGCTTTAAAAACTTTTGACTGAAAGTGGAAAAAGTACTCTGAATTCTAGAGATAATGAGAAAAAATACTCTGAATTTAGAGATAATGTTAACATGTAAATTAGATTGTTTTTGTAGTATTTTTCTATGTATTGAAATACTTAAGATATACATTTACTTACAGATAAACTATATCACTCACAATTCATTGTTGAGTGGATCTTTGAGTCTTAAAATTCTATGTTTCTTTAAAACACTTGCTCAGTGTTATTCATGTCTACATAAAGTCTTCTTAGAGATTTTTATTTCTTGAAATCATACTAATAAATAATTGTACTCATATGTTAGTTACTGGTAACTACCTATGATACAGCCAGGCCCTGTGAAAATAGCATTGAATTATAGGTTAAGAGATCTGGGTTCTAGTCTAAAACAAGATATATATTGGTTGCTTGTCTTAATTTATTCAGATGTAAAATGAAGTATTTGGATGAGGTAACCTAAAAAATGCTTTATGAGGGCCGGGGAGTTAGCTCAGTGGTTCCGGCACCTGTCTTGCAAGCGCAAGGGCCCGGGTTCGATTCCCCGGTAATCACATAATAATACTGGGTGTGGAGACCCACACCCAGCAGCAACTAGTACCACATACCACAGTGCCGGGTGTGGTGGCTCATGCCTGTAATCCCAGAACTCGGGAGGCAGAGGCAGGAGGATTGTGCTGTGAGTTTGAGGCTGAGCTCAGGGCCAGCCTGAACCACAAAGCGAGACCCTGTCTCAAAAAAACCTAAAAAAAAAAAAATGCCTTATGAGATTATTCTCCAATAGTAAATAAATACAATACTCTAATAGTCTTCTTGTGGGCTACAGAAAGATAAAAACAGAATCTGTTTTCTAGAAGTGTGAGGACTTACATACATGAAACAATTCAGTTGCTAGCTAAGATCATCAATGATGGGAGTGTCAAAAATAGCAGAAATAATATATACTGAAGAAACTAAGAGTGTATGGCCAATCTAGCAGTATTGATTTTGAGCCCGTTGTATGTTACAAGAAAGTACTTTTGTAATGGAGATGTCTTCTGGGCATAGCTAACTATCGTCCTTTGCCTCTTTCCCAGGATCCAACAGTTTCCATTTATTCGGGAAAGAAGATTGCCTTATTTGGTCCAGGACCCCATTCTCCAGGAATGTTCAGTAGCAGTATATATGATTCTCTGATTCCAAACATTGGCACATGGAGAAAACCAACTGATAGCTAAAACTATGTAACCTTAGCTTTTCTCTGGGGTTGGCCTCTTGTTCAATCAAGTCAGCTGTTTGATAACAGTGTACAAATGTTTATAACTCATCATTCTGCTGAACATAGCACAGCCTGGAAGAACACTGTATCAAAAGAAACAACTGTGGCTGTGTTTCCTCCAGCCTTTCAAAGACAAAGTATTGATATGCCTGTCATTGCATTATTTTCTTGTCACTGATTTCTTTTAGTTTTCCCCTTCGGATTAACTACTCATCCAACCTACTGTATTCACTCTGCTAGACTTTTGACATTATTGATTTCATTGCCTTTTGGTAAGATATAAGAATTTTTTTAAATGTTATGCCAGTGTGGAACTCATGACTTTCTTAAAATGTTCTTTGTAATGGAATGTTCTTATTTCTCCAACAGTTTTTTGTTTGTTTGTTTTTGAAACAGGGTCTTGCTTTATAGTTCAGGCTGGCCTTGAGTTCAGCCTCGAACTCACAGCAATTCTCCTGCCTCAGCCTCCCAAGTACTGGGATTATAGGTGTGAACCACCACGTTTGACACTGTGTTATGTGGTTCTGATTGCGGGTGGGCATGAGTCTCCACGCCCAGCATTGTTGTATGTGGTTACCGGGGATTGAACTCGGGTCCTTGCACTTGCAAGGCAGGGGCTGGAACCACTGAGCTAAATCCCCAGCCGTTCTCCAACAGTTTTGCAAGATAGTTTTGTAGGATATACCACCAGTCTTTGTTGTAAGTTCTTTATTTTTAGGGACTGAAATACTTTACTCCAAGCTCTCCTGGCCTTTAAATATTGGATTATGACATCTGCTATAATTCTAATGGGTTTACCCTTATAAATGATTCATTGCATTTCTCTAACAGCTTTTAAGATTCTGTCCTTGTATTGGACTTTGGGACTTTAACTATGTGTTGTGGAGAAGTTATTTTCTGATCATGGCTATTTGGGATTCTACATGTCTAATTTATCTGTATATTAAATTCTTCCTCAAAACTTGGACATTCTTTTGTTATTAATTCTATAAACAGATTTCTGGTGCCATTCTTGATGTCGCTTTATTTTTTACTTATTCCAATTAATCTTAGATTAGTCTTTGTGTTATCTAGCAGTTGTTGGAACTATTTTTGAGCTGGGATTAGTTTTCCATTCTATTTAATTCTTTCTTGATGTAGTACTCAGTTTTTCCAGCTTCTCTTATTTTCTAGTTTTCCTAGTAGCTCTCTCTTGATTCTTGGAGATCCACTTCTGTTTTTCTTTACCAAGTTGATATTTTCCAGGTGTCTGAAGTCCAGGTTTTAGAGAGACTGTATTTTGCTGCCAGTCTTTATAATTTTTAACCTCCTATAGGGATCACTATAAAAAAAATCTTTTTAAAAAGAAATATGACTTGTTATGAGAGGAGAGAAAATGGGATTATATAAAATGTTAAATTCAAAACAGAAAGATAAGAAAAGGGGTAGATTTTTTTAATGATGGTAGTGAATGTAAAACATTTACAAACATAGTAGATATTAATACAATTATATCAATAATTATTTTAAATATGAATAGCTTAAATATATTCATTTAAAGAAAGAAGCATCAGAGTGGATTATAAAACAATAGGACCCAACTAGAAATGTCTATTACAAATTCTCTAAATATATAGGTACATATGTATTTAAAAGGATAGAATAAAGGTAGGGAAGAAGGAAAGAAAATGAGTGTTTACTTAGTATAGAATTTCAGTTTTGCAAGGTAAAATATTTCTAGAGATCTGTTGCACAAAATTGTAATATTTTTAATACTTCTGGGCTATACACATAAAAATGGTTAAAGATAGTAACTATTGCTATGTGCTTTTATCAAAATAAAAAATGAAAGAATAAAGAAATACTCAGAATTGTAACACTAATGAAAATAAAGCAAAACAGACTTTAGGACATGGAAAATCATCAAGCAAAGATATTTACTAATGAAAGACACATAACAATATTTATGGATCTAATAACAAAGCTTTAAAATGTACAAACCAGAAACATAACCACAGAAAGAAATCAACAAACCCAAAATTTTGGTCAGAGATCATGCAATACTCTATGAACAATTAACAAAATTAATGAATAGAAAATAAAGACACTGAAGATATGATTAACACTACTAATCAACTTGATCTGCCACACAATATTCTATTCAGTACAGAAAATATATTCTTTTGAAGTATGTACACTAAATATTTACCAAGATAGATCATACTAGACCATAAAACACCTCTCAAAAAATGAATCTCAATAAATTGTAAAAGACTATAATCATCTAAGGAATATAACCTGACCACAGTGGAATCAATTAGACATTAACAAAGAGAAATATATGAAAACCCTCCAATATTTAGAAACCAAGTGACTACATTTTAAATATTACACAGGTCACAGAATCACAAGAGAAAATACTTTGTTGGAAAAAAGAAATGAAGACACAGCATATCAAAATTTCTTTTTTTAAAACTGAGGTGGTGCATATAGGATAATTTATAACACTGAAACCTTACATTGAAAAAATAGAAAGTCTTAAACTAATTTCTTAAACTTCTTCTGAAGAAACTAGAAAAATAAAAGCAAGCTCAAAGCAAAAAGGAGTTAATAAAGTAGAAATCAATGAAACAGAAAACATGCTTCTGAAGATCAACAAAACCAAATTTGTTTCTTTAAAAATAACAGTAAAAGAGTAACCTTCTAGATAGACTGATCTTAGGAAAAAAGGTGTGAAAGGAAGAGGATATGAACAATGGAGAAAGAGGAGACAGGAATAAATAACTTAGACTATCACCAGTGAGAGGAATGTGAAGGTCCTACTAACATTAAAAATGGACTAAATGATATCACAAAAACTTTATGCCAATAAACACAATTTAGATTGAATAGATAAATTTCTTTAAATACAGTCAAGACCAACACCCACTCAATTAGACATAGTTTGAATAACCCTGTATCTGTCAAAGAAAACTGTATGAACACCTTTCCTTGAAAACTGTACCCAAAACTAAGAAATATACAATATCTATTCCACACAAACTCTTCCTACAAAATAAAATTTGAGATAGTGGTCTGAATGTATTCAATTTCTCCACCTTTCCCTTGATCACAAAGCCAGATAACTGTCCTAAGAAAACTAAACTACAAATAAATGTACACAGAGCCAAAAATAAGTAAGTTGAATCCATCCTGACCAAGTGGAGTTTACTTGCAAAATGCCAGATCAGTTTAGATTTTAAAAATAAACTTAGAATGGCATTTTTCAAACCAGTAAAGAATCCTTATGGGAAACCTACACCTAGCAGGGTAACAAATGGTGAAAAATTTGGTGTTCTTTTCTTGTGATCAACCCTCCCTGTTGCCACTCAGTATTGTACTGGAGGTCCTAACTAGGTACAGACAGGCAAGTCACTACATAACATCCAGACTTATAAAACAGAAATAGAACTCTTTATCCTAAAATTTCCTTTCTCTAAGTTTATCAGCTCATCATTGGAATGATGGACATTGGAAAAGTTGTATCCGTGTGTTGAGTACTGGACAGTGTACCTGCATCTTTCCTATCCACACTCGGAGAGTCCTTGAGACTGGACAGTCAGACTTCCATTGCGAAGTTACAGTGCTAAGAGTGTCCTCCCACTCCTCTCCCTCTCTCCTTCTGTTTCTCTGTCTCTTTATCACTGTTTCTCTCTCTCCTGTCCCCCTCTCTTCTCTCTCTCCTTTCATCTCTCTCACTGTTTCTCTCCTATCTCTTAGAATCTCTTGCTTTTCAAGAGACAAAAGTTAAGAAAATCAGTGCTGAAGTCCTGCTTGAGGATGCTTATCTGTTTTTCTCCCCTTTGATACTCTTTCTCATTTCCGACAGTCCAGATGGGTACAACAGTCTCAGATCCCACCTGTGACTGAGTGTTCTTCATCCTAAAAAGGTAATAAGGGCAGGGATTTAGCTCAGTGGTTCCAGTACCTGCCTTGCAAGTGCAAGGGCCTGGGTTCAATCTCCAGTAACCACATACAACAAAGCCTGGTGTGGTGACTCACACCTACCTACCAGCAATCAGCACCACATACTACAGTGCTGGACGTGGTGGCTCACACCTATAATCCCAGCACTCGGGAGGCAGAGTAAGGAGAATTGCTGTGAATTTGAGGCTGAATTTAATGCCAGCCTGAACTACAAAAGCAAGACTCTGTCTCAAAAAAAAGGTAAAGAGACAACAGTTATAGGCATTAGGTGAGTGTCCTATCAGGCACTTCCTTCTGGCTTAATTTTCTCTTTTGCTTGTGACCAGATGACATTTGAATATGAATTTAGGATAGAAGAGGCTCAGGGGCTCTTTGATCCTTACTACTTAACTGTTTCTAGTCTAGGGAAAAGGAGTGGTTCATGTGAGATGCCAGAAGAGCACAGGCGAGGTTCGGTGCCACAGTCTCATAGTAATAAAACTGAGAGTGAGACAAGAAAGCTTTCCACAGTTAAACATCAAAAGTGAAGTCAAGCTGATCAGAGTGATATGTTCCTGTAATCCCAGGACTCTGAAAGGCAAGAGGATTTTACATTTTAAGACCAGCCCACTCAAGTCAGCAACTTAGTGAGACTCTGTCTCAAAATTTAAAAATATTTGAAAAGGACTGGGATGTAAATGCCCTAAACTCAACACTCACTATTGCAAAAATAATAAATAGATAGACAGATGATAGATAGACAGACAGGCAGGCAGGCAGGCAGACAGACAAACAGATAGATGATAGATAGATATAGATATAGATATATAGATATAGATACAGACAGACAGACAGATGGTAGACAGACCGTGTCAGTGAGTCATGGGAAGCACTGCCCCCCAAGCTCTTTACTCTCTGTGTGAAGAACAGCTCCCTAAAGGCCTCCACTCCAGTAACATCTGTCCTGGAAGAGAAGGCTGTTGAGGAGGGATATCACTCCCGCACAAGGAAAGCATGTGTTTAGAAGTGACAGGACCTAATGACTTGCAGCGAACATGTAAATTACTAAACAAGATAGCATATTTACTACCATGTTTACTCCTAAGCATTTGCAGTAAAAATCAAAGTGATGCCATTATGTGATTCCCCAGTGGCATATACTTGGAAGCTCTCCCTTTTCAGCCAAAATTGATTTGGGGCTGTGTATAATTCTTCCTTTCAAACAGCAATTGAAAATCTGAATGGTGGGATTTAATCAAAGGAACAGGTGGGATCTCAGAGCAAGGGCAGGAAAGAGATTGCTCAGTGGCTCAGAGGTGCACATGGCAGCTGGCCCCTCTGTAGTGTCCTCTACAAAGACTGCCATGGCTCAGTGTAGAGGAAAGGACCTCAAAAGAAGCAACTAACTCCAACTTTAAATCTGGCTCAGCTACTTAATATAAAACTTTAGGAAAGTTATTTTCTTATAATCTAGAAATTGGATATTAATGCCTACCATAGTAAGATTGTTTTAGAGAAAATTTTTTTTTAAATTCATGTAACTTTCTAGTGTAAGGTATAATGTAAGATACAACATTGCATATAATACTAGATTATTTGTAAATTTCTACCACAATACTCATAATTAGAATAAAATAACTAAGAATTGTGGGTGTTAGCAGTTGTCTGTGCCAAAAATTTAGCTCAGTGGCACCCCTGCCCATCTTGCAAGAGCAAGGTCATGAGTTTGATACCTGGTATTACAAAAATAATTTTTTTTTTTGAGACAGGGTCTCGCTGTGCAGTTCAGACTGGCCCTGAGCTCAGCCTCCAACTCACATCACAGCAATCCTCCTGCCTCTGCCTCCCAAGTGCTGGGATTACAGGTGTGAGCCACCACACCTGGCACTGTGGTATGTGCTACTGATTGCTGTTGGGTGACTCTCCACGCCCAGTATTGTACGTGGTTAACTGGGGGATTGAACCTAGGCCCTTGCGCTTGCAAGACAGGTGCTGGAACCACTGAGCTAAATCCCCGGCTCGAAAATAAATAATTTTAAAAATTATTTTTAAAGTCAATTATCCATATTCTTATTCTTTCCACTTCTCTGTCCATGGTTCACAAATTGTTCCCTAAAATTATCAATAAAAAGTTGTACCCACCTATTAGACCCTCCAGAGAACTCATTACTCTCTTGATACATTCTATCTTCCAGATGCTCTAATAGAAAATTTTGCAATAAACTGAACTAAAATTTGGAACCTCATCTTCCTAATACCTGCTAATAGAAAAGTATTTGGGAAGATTTTAGCCATTGAATAAAAATTAAAATGAAGCCTGTGATTTCCACTGAAGGTTTAATAAATGAAGTTTATCAAAAATACTTTAAAATATTTCAAATCTTTAAAAAACCACTCAGGTACAAAGAATCCAATAAGGCTGTGTGGAGCATTTTTAAATACTTTTTTTAATGTATAAGGCATAGCACAGGTAGTATGACAACAAAGGAAATCTTCACTAACCAAAAAATACACAAAATATCAACCCAGGGAAGGGAGTTCTGAGGACCTAGAATGTCCTTTTGAATGGGCTTTTCCTAAGGAAAAGGGAAAATAGAGGCTGGGCCTATGTATAGGTGGGAAAGATGCCAAAAACTCGCAAGACTCAGACCTTAAAAAGCTCAGTGAAGGACGAGTTACAAAGGGAATCCCACAAAAGAAAACAGAAAGAGGTTTGTCTGTCTTTATCTTAGAACTAAAGAAAAAAGAAACAAAGAAATAATATTTCAGTAGATTAGTCTGGAATTGACACATCTGAAGTTTTTTTTAATCCTATAATAAATTTAAAAGGCCTCAAACTAATCTTAATTTCAGACTGGGGAAAGAAATGCAAATTATCACTGAAGTAATACACTTTAAACCTGAGCTCAGAGAATTTTCACAACGAAGCTCCATGAGCCTGATTCCATGATCTACATTTGTAAGTTAGATCCTCAGCAATTTCAAGTATTAGACAGAATATAAAACAAGATTATCAAAAATGAAGAACTTATTAATATTACATTTTGACAAATTAAAACTACAGAAAAAGAAGATAGATTTCATAGGAAATGTTACTATTCCTATTGCCATAATGTATAGAACAAATCAATATGCTCAGTACTTTATAAACTATTTCAATAATATCAACAAACTAGATGTATGTAGAGTACTACATTAAAAAATGATGTAATGCAGAGTCTTAAGTATAGATGGAAGAGTTATAAAAGATAAGAATCATATACTTGACCATTAAGTTTCAACAATTAAAATTATC
>PVIR01039211.1:0-14068 GCA_004026965.1 Petromus typicus | reverse complement strand
CAGGTTGGCCTTAAAACTCAGGGTGATGCTTCTGCCTCAGCCTCTTGAATCCTGGGATTGTAGGAGTGTGGCCCCATGCCCAGCCTTACATATTTTTGTCTCATCAATCTCACTTTCAGAATGAATTCTACAGGAAAAATTACACAATTTAAAAAGATAAATGCATAAAAATTGCAGAATTGTTTATGATTGCAGAAAACTATCTTTATACACTTTATGCAATTATGAAAATAACATTTATTTCTTTGTTGTTTGAATTGTTAAAATTAATGCTTGTTACTGTTAAAAAGAGTAAACAGAAACTAAAATGAAGAAACAGTCTTAAATTTTTAACTATTTTTAGATATGAAGTCAGGAGATGCAAGAGAGTCTTCAGTGAAGAAGCCATAGAAAATACTTAATTTGAGCAGGGTGTGGTGGCACATGACTATAATCCTCCACTCTCAGGAGGCTGAAGCAGGAGGATCACTTCAATTCAAGGCCAGCCTGGGCTATATATCAAGTACCTATCTCGAAAACAAAAACAAACACCAACAAAAACAAACAGAAAATACTGCACTCACCGAGCAGAGTTTTAAGGGTATGTGTTCCAAAAGAGAGTCCCAAAAGCACAAGGACTGTGATGGCTTCATCTCTCCACTCAGAAAGCAAATGAAAAGAGATTTTTCAAGTCTAGCCACCAGAGTTGAAAATGCATTTCTTTTAGGAAATCATGCTGACAAGAGGTGAGAAAGTTTTAGAAATACCTTATTATTTTGTGAGGATTAAAAATTTAGCAGTTCTGGGCCAGGGATTTAGCTCAGTGGTTCTGGTGCCTGCCTTGCAAACTCAGGGTCCTGGGTTTGATCCAGAAACCACATACAGCAATGCCGGGTGTGGTGACTCTCACCCACCAGCAATCAGTGTGCTGGGCGTGGAGGCTCATGTCTGTAAGCCCAGCACTCAGGATACAGAGGTAGAAGGATTGCTGTGAGCTCAAGGCTGAGTTCAGCATCAGCCTGAACTACAAAGTGAGATCTTGTCTCAAAATAAATAAATAAATAAATAAAATAAAATAAAATAAATAAAAATTAACAGTTCTGTATCAGTTTCTAAATTGCTTTTATGTTACTGGTTTAGAGACCCTCCAAAACCAGATGTACAACACAAGTGGAAAGCCAAGCCTTAGCTAAAAGACAGCTTTTCTTTGGTAATGGAAGAAAATAAGTGTGCATGGATACAGACAATGAAGACAGATTTGTAGATGCAGGGAAAAGTTGAGGTGGTTCTCTTCTAGACTTATTGTGGTCACACCTTTTTTTGGGTTCCAGGCTGAGTGGCTCAGAAGGAGTAATTATGAGACATGGGAGAGATGTTAAAATACAGAGGTGCTGTGGGGAGTGGGACACTAACTGAGAGCATACTGGAGCTTTCATGTTTAGATAAATACCTGCCTGTATATATTTTAAATGTCTGGTAAAAGCATTGTGCATTTGGTTGAAGGCTATATAATGATGTGTACTGTTTATGCTTTTTATGGCCCTATTTAAATCTAAAATGTTGACAGGGATTGTCAACTTTATACCTTCATTTTATAGTTAGAGTCTTTACTTATTTAAAACTCAGTATCTGTATTATTTTATGAAATTAAAAACATTTAAAGATAGAATAAATCGTCACCATGCAAACATAAGGAGGAAGTTGGTATGTACAGAAATATACATAGTCCTTACCCTGGGGAGGCAAATGAAGGCCTACCACAAACCATCCTCTTCTTTTGCAAATGAAAGTGAAAGTTAATAGCAAATCAGAACAGATTACGTGGATAGAAGGGTGAAAGAGGTCAAGGTAGATGGTTTCAGAGGGTACAAAGTTTCAGGTAGACATGAGGAGTACATTCTGGTGGTCTGTTACCCAACATGATGACTACTGTTAATATTTCCATGTTATACATTTCAAAATAGTTGAAAGAATGGATTTTAAATCTTCTCATTACACACACATACACAAAGTACTTGAGGTGATGAATATGGTAATTACTTCACCTGACAATTCTATAATGTATAAATGTACTAAAAAAGCATAATTACTCAGTAAAGATATACAGTAAAACATTGATTTGTGAGCATAATTCATTTCAGGAACATGCTTGTAATGCAAAGCACTTGTATATCAAAGCAAATTTCCCATAAGAAATCATGGAAACTCAGGTGATTTTAAAAATCCCAAAATACTCATATAAAAATGATTATAACACTATAAAATAATAAAGAAAATATGAATAAATTAACTTGCACTTACTTTTGTGGCTGTGTGAGGGAGACAAGAAAGAGGAGGCTTTTGTGTAGGCTGACTTTCACTATCACTAATGGAATCACTGCTATCTATTGGCTTGAATGGAATGCTTTTCTTTTTGTGGAAATGTGACATTGCATCCTCTGCCTTTTTCTTCTCCTTTTCTTTCTTCTCTGTAACCTCTTGCCATTGTTCAAGATTCAGGTCCATCAGTTTGTTGTCAGCTCCTGGCTATGTTCTTCCATCAGCTCTTGAATTTCATCCTCATTCCCTTCTAGCTCTATGGTCTTCCCCACGGACACAATTTTAACAGCTGGTAGTTCCTTTTCACGATCAAGGTCTCTTAGTCATGTGCAAGAATAGAATCACTCACAATTTTGTCCAAGCAGAACTGAGATTTCTCTTCCTAATATCATCACAGGCTTTATCAATGATCTTGAGGAAGTGATTTTTCCAAAACTCTTGGAAAATAAGGTTTTGTTCCATTAGTCACCTCAAAGTATCTCCAAAATAGTGCACTGATGTAAATAAAGCTTTTTAAAGTTTGAAATGACTGGTTGATTCATGGGCTGGAGGATTGGAGTGATGTTGGGAGGAAGGAATTTGAACTTATTGAACTCGATTCTTCCAATAAGTGCTCCTCAAAGCTTAGAGGATGAGGTGTGGTGGCTCATGCCTCTAATCCTAGCATCCAGGAGGCAGAGGCAGGAGGATTGCTGTGAGTTCAAGGCTTGCTTGAATAACATAGTGAGCTCAGGGTCAGCTTGAACTACAAAAGGAAGACCCTGTCTCAAAAAAAAAAAAAAAAAAAAAAGCTTACAGGATGAGGACTGGGAACTTAGCTCAGTGGTTCTGGTGTCTGCCTGACAAATGCAAGGTTCTGAGTTCAATCCCCAGTAACCACATACCACAATGCCAGCTGTGGTGGCTCATGTCTGTAATCCCAGCATCTGAGAGGCAGAGGCAGGAAGATTCCTCTGAGTGCCAGGCTAGCCTGGGCTACATAGTGAGATCAGGGCCAGTAACTACAAAGCGAGACCTTATCTCAAAGACCCTAAAAATAAAAGCTTAGAGAATGAGAAGGAGCATTAAACATAACAAGGAAGGCTTTGACAGATTCTTTTCTAAAAGGGGATTCTTCACTTTAGGATCAAAAATCCAGTTGAGGGCCGGGGATATAGCTCAGTGGTTCTGGCGCCTGTCTTGCAAGTGCAAGGACCCGGGTTCGATCCCCAGTAACCACATAACAATACTGGGTGTGGAGATTCACCCTAGCGGCAACCAATACCACATACCAGTGCTCGGCGTGGTGGCTCACGCCTGTAATCCCAGCACGCGGGAGGCAGAGGCAGGAGGATTTCTGTGATGTGAGTTGGAGGCTGAGCTCAAGGCCAGCCTGAACCACAAAGCGAGACCCTGTCTCAAAAAACCTTAAAAAAAAAAAAATCCAGTTGATCCACTTCATGAACAAGATATTAGAGGCCAACACCTTGCTGTTGGACCTTCATATAAAATTTAACTGGCTCTTTTGCACTTTGCATTTCTTGAAGACATGTGAATTTTTAGGATGATACATAATAGGAGCTTTCCACCTGCATTAGTATAAAGCATGAGGATGAGATGGTTTTTCATGGTATTATGAATGGACACTGCATTCTTTTTTTCTGTAATGTAGGTCCTCTTTAGCATGTTTTTTCCAGTAGTTCCCCACCTTACTGCAGTTAAGACTTACTTCAGCAGGTAATATTCAGAAAACATGAGCTTCTGGAGTCTGGTAGTAAATGCCCCAGCTGCCTTACTGTCCAAATTTGCAGCTTCTCCATACCTCACACTATGGATGCCACTTCTCTTAAGGTTATTAAACTGTCCCATGCATGCCTTGTAGCCTTCTTCATTTTCTGTTGACATATGTGGTAGTTTTCTTATAAGGATGGTGTATAAGGGCTTTGCCCTCTCGGAGTTAAAGCAATTAACTCAAGAGAAATAAAAGATCAAGAGAAATAAAGGAATAAGAATAGGTAAGGAAAAGGTAAACTATCATTATTTGCAGATGAAATGACACTCTACATAGGAAATCCCAAAAACTCTATCAAGACTTGTAGATTTAATAACCAAAGTCAATAGCATAGCTGCATATGAAGTGAACACTCAAAAATCAATAACCTCCCCCTACATGAACAACAAACTCACTGAAAGAAATTGAGAAAAAAAACCTTTCATAATAACATTAAAAAAAGAGAAATACCTAGGAGTCACTCTAATGAAGGAAGTAAAAGACCTCAATATTAAAAACTACTCTGAAAAAGAGAATGAAAATATTAGAAACTGGAAAGATATATGTTGCTCTTGGGTGGGAGAACCAATATAGTAAAAATGGCATAATTCCAAAATTGTTATACAGAGCCAGTTCAATTCCAATAAAAATCCCAAAGGCAGGGCCGGGGAGTTAGCTCAGTGGTTCCGGCGCCTGTCTCGCAAGCGCAAGGACCCGGTTTCGATTCCCCGGTAACCACATAACAATACTGGGTGTGGAGACCCACACCCAGCAGCAACTAGTACCACATACCACAGTGCTGGGCGTGGTGGCTCACGCCTGTCATCCCAGCACTCGGGAGGCAGAGGCAGGAGGATTGTGATGTGAGTTGGAGGCTGAGCTCAGGGCCAGCCTGAACCACAAAGCGAGACCCTGTCTCCAAAAACCTAAAAAAAAAAAAAATCCCAAAGGCACATCTCACAGAATTAGAGAAAACAATCTAAAATTCATCTGGAACCAGAAGAGAGCTAGAATAGCAAAGGCAGTTCTATGCAAAAAAGGCAAGACAGGGGGCATCACAATCCCTGGTGTGAAATTATACTACAGAGCTACTGTGATACAAACAGCATGGTATTGGCAAAACAAATAACAGACCTGAAGATCAATGGAACAGACTAAAAGACATGGAAATAACCCCAAACATACTCAAAATCTGCATCTTTGACAAAGGGACCACACATCTTCCCTCGCAGAAAGACAGCCTCTTCAATAAGTGTTGCTGGAAAAACTGCCTTTCTAATAAACTAAAACTAGACCCATGTCTCTCTCACCGTGCACTAAACTAAAATCCAAATGGATCAGAGATATAATTAAAATAGAAACACTAAGTCTACTGGAAGAGAGAATAGGAAGAACTCTTGAGAACATAAGGGTAGGTAAAGACTTCATGAACAAAACCCAGACCATACAAGACATAATGAAAGAATCAACTGTGATCCTTTTTGCACTGAAAAAAAAATCATCACCAGAGTGAAGAGATAATCTACAAAGTGGGAAAAAAAATTCTAGCCAATAGTCCCAGAAAAAGGACTAATATCTAGAACATATAAAGAATTGAAAAAGTCCAGACCCTCCCCCAATTTAAAGACCCATCCCAAAATTTGACATTTGAAACGAACAGACACTTCTCAGATAAAGAAGTACAAATAGCAAATTAATATAGGAAAAAATGTTCAACATCACTTGTTATCCAAGAGATGCCAATTAAAACAATGCTGAAATATTATCTTGCTCCACAAAGAATGGCCAGTATCAAGAAATCAGCCAATAACAAATGCTGGTGGGATTGTGGGGGAAAAGGAACCATTCTGCACTGTTGGTGGGTGGGCAGACTGGGTAATCACTGTGGAAATCAGTGTGGAGATATCTCAAAATCTAAGACTAGATAGGTTTCATTTGACCCAGCTATTCCTCTTCTGGGTCTCTTCTCAAAAGAATTAAAAGTATCATATCATGGGAATGTATGCACACTATGTTTATAATAGCTAAATATTAGAAACAACCTAAATGCCCATCAACTGAGATTGTATAAGGAAGATGGGTTTTTAAAAAAAATAAAATGGAGTACTACTCAGCCATAAAGGACTGAACTTCAGATATTTATAGTTAAATGGATGCACCTTGAAGTTACATGCTTGATATAAATGGGACACATACATGAATCTCATTGTCTCTCTGGTGTTAAGAAACCAAAAACATAAGTAGGGACCAAAATGTGTAACGGACAGTGTGAAATAAGAAAAACTTGTTTAATTGGAAGGAAGAACTGGGGATGGGGAGAAGGAAAAAGAAAAAGGTGAGGAAAGAAGGAAAAATGTAAACAGGGTTTTTGTAAATAAGGAAGGGGAAGAGGAATTGAAAATAGCGGAAGGGAATGGGGAAAAATAAAAGACTCCAGATATATCATATAAAGGTAAATTCCCTATGATGAATGTGATCGTTACGTACATCTAAATTGTACTGATACATTTAAAAATGATTAAAAATCCTATGTGAACTACAAGCAAGTTTACTACAGAAATAATGTCTGCTCTAACTGTCTCACCCCAGGTAGTCTTTATACATACACACATGAACCACATATTCCATACACAGGTATCACACTGATAGCATGTACGTTTTTTTTCCTGTTCCTTTTTGTAAGACACAGTTGACTTTGTTTGGTTTTCCTGTTGTCATAGGAGATCTTTTCATGTTGCCTGTTGACCTGTGAGCTGTCCAGTGTGCTCCATAATTTTGTTTGCAGTTTCCATTTTTTTGCACAGTTTCCTAGACAGAAACATTGTTTTTTTCTCGTTGTCAATGAGCTCTTACGAGTTCAAGTCCAAATTCTCTACACAAATTTCTCTGTGACCTTTTGTACTTGTTATCTTCTTTGTAAACGACTGAACTATTTAGATCACATGTTTAGGACTGAATAAAACACAACCATTGGCCAATGTTTTGTGTTTCGGGTGACATCATAGCTGCTGTGCAACTCATGGACAACATATAGCCCACCATCGGTTTTGTTGTAGAATGTTTCCATCTCAGATGTTCATTTTGTGGAGGTTTCCCTAATAATCTTTCAATTATGCTGCAATGTTGACATCATTACTACCAGTTTTTTTTTTTTTTGGTCAATTTCTATAATCCAAAGATTGTAGTAGACAATTGCTTTGAAATTGCAACAAATTCATTTGGAATCTCTGCATTGTTCCTGCATACAGTTCCTGTATTGGTCAACTTGTGCTGTGTTAACAAATGTAACATCAATTGGAAACCAGTAATTCAATTGTTGAATATCACATACCAACTAGTTTGGGAGATGGGAGCAACAAGGCTGTTCACAATATTATTGGTTTATTATTATATAAATAAGGAACTGAAGGCTGAGTTCCAGGATAATTGTGTAAAATTAAAGCATAATAAGGCTTTACATCTACCAGGACATAAATTTTGATGCCATATATTGACCCATTGTTTTTCTATAAGTCTTTTTACATTCTTGTGATTACCATAAGAATTCCCTAAGTAGATCTATGAATTCCCAGCAGATCTATAAATGCTTTTAGTCCATCTAGGAGGAATCATAAAAAATGCATTTTTGAATATGGCTGTGGTGCATACAGGACATTTTACTTGCACTTCAACCTTTGTGAATTTCATACCATCTTGTAGTGAAGGAGAATTCAAATCTGGTTGGGTCAAGTATGCTGCATGTATGGAGACACCCAAAGGAGTTCGAGCATGCTCATTCCCACGCCTAGAAACTGGCCTATAGCCGCTTGGGGGCCTCCCATCCCTCCTCTAGTTGCGACTCCTTCACCTGGCCAAGAGCTAACCATACAAAGCAAAAGGCTTGTGCCCCATCAATCAGCTACAGCCCTGTTGTCCTCACGCACTCATAGCCATGCCCACTCCTCATTCTCCATAAGCCTGTGTAGCCCTCAGTAAAGATGGAAGTGTTCACCGAAACCTCCCTGGAGTCTGCAGGGTGGCACTAAGCACTCACCCTCCGGGGCTGGGCCTCCCAACCTGGTCATCTGCCTCATACCACCCAGATGTTGAGGACAAATATTGTAGCATTTTGTCTGTTACAGTTTCCAACACTGAATGACAGTGCTGACATTCTGTCCAATATGTTTCACCCATGCCAAGATCCTCACTATATTTTCAGACCTACTTCTAACATTGAGTCATTCCATTTGGTTGAGTTTTGCAACATTTTCACTAATCAGATATATACTCATATCGCTGTTTTCTTTTGTCATCTGAATCAAGGAGATTCCCTCTGTATCAGTCAATTCTTACTCTATTTTCCTGTCACAAGAATTTTGGCTCACATAGCCAATGTCAAAATCCTCCTCCTCTGTTATGAAAGCATGTGTTTTACCATAATGGATCATTTTTCTCGTCCATGAATAAGCAAATTGATGATTCACTTTGCCTTCCTCCAAAACATGAAAATCTGGTTTTTGATATGCCATTGCACTGAATTTGGTTACTTATACCAGAAAAATCAAGAGAAAACTTTTTTTTTTAGGTTTTTTTTTTTTTGAGATATGGTCTCGCTTTGTAGTTCAGGCTGGCCCTGAGCTCATCCTCCAACTCACATCACAACAATCCTCCTGCCTCTGCCTCCTGAGTGCTGGGATTACAGGCGTGAGCCACCACGCCCGGCACTGTGGTTATGTGGTATTGGTTGCTGCTGGGCGTGAGTCTCCACGCCCAGTATTGTATGTGGTTACCGGGGATCAATCCCGGGTCCTTGTGCTTGCAGGACAGGCTCCAGAACCAATGAGCTAAATCCCCGGCCCAAAAGAAAACTTTCTAAGAAGAACAAATTCTGGATCTATTGGCCCCTCTGATACTCGAGTAAACAGAAACAAAACCAGTTACATAGAGCACAACATTGGTAAAAGTCCTATTTTGCCACTTTTGCACACATGTACACACACCTTGCCATTCATCATACCATGTGGATAACATTCTGTTTCCTGTATCCCTCAAGGAAAAAAATTGAGATGCATAGCAGGCCAATTACCTGAAAGTACAAATTTACAGTAGAAAAGTAAGGGATGAGTCCAGTGGATTCAGTGTCGTGCTCTTTGAACTAAAACTCCTCGATAATAAGACAGTCACCCTTTATCCCGCAGAAAGAGAGCGGGAGAGAGAACTACCGGCTTAGTTGTGATCACGTGATGTTTCATGTCAGGAATCACTTAAATTAGATGACATCGCTTATTTCTCGTATTACAATTTATTAGAAATATTTGTTTTGGGGAACACTTGCACAGCAAGTTCCTCATAACTCAATGTTTTACTGTAGTTGTCAATTAAAAGTAAAACATTAAATACCAGCTAGGAAAGAAATACATTAAATGATTTGGTATTAGTTTGGTTGACACAAAAAGTTGAAACTTTACCTTTACTGAAACTAAAAAGTGAATTATCAACTTAAAAATTACAGTTTTCTATTTCACACTGCTCATTGGGCTCTAATTTAAGAAGGAACATTTTCAAAAAGAAGAGACTTTTTAATATAAAACACACAGAAGAATGTTATATTGGACATGCTCGTCAGGAGTTACTATTAGAGACCGGATTGTCAAGGGTAAATCCGACAGATTGTACAAATGAAAACTACAACTGCTCAACGTCATCCCAGTGGTTCTTGATCTGGTTATATTAATATAATCTATCCAGTGCTAATTTTCACTATTGTTCTTTATAATGCACTATTCGCTCTTGTTCTATCAGAATGAAGTGTTTGAATTCTTCCAAGAGTTATCTCTCAAATTCCATAACCTCCCATCAAAAACACTTTGTAAAAAACAAAAACAAAAAACACCTTGTAAAACTCCAACGAATTTGCAAGAGAGGCGTTTAAATGCTTGGTCCTGTCACCATCGCGGATGACAGCATCCCAGTCCTCAGTGTAAGTAAAATGGGCACTTGAAGCGACCACAGAACGACGCATGGGAGCCAAGGAAACGCCGACCAGGCTGGTCTGGGACGAAGGAGGAAAGCAGCAGGGGCTGGTTAGAAGCGGCGAGATCCCCTAAGTGTGGAGATACGATAATGAACAGGCATGGTACGGCTCGGGAGCAAGGAAAGGGAGGTTGGTACGGCCCAGAAGACTAGCGGCGGCTGGACGCGGACGCACTGGACAGTAGCAGGGCCACGAGGCGGAGCGCTCCGTTCTGGGCTCAAGGACAGCCGCGGCCACTTCGAAACAGGCGGACGCCGAGGGCAGGAATAGAAGTCAAGGGCTTCCTGAAATCGCCCCAAGAGAAACCGTAAGGTCAAAGAGCCGGCGCTTTAAAAAACAAGGGTGCAGAGTCCCAGTAGGACAGGCGTCGACAATGGCTGACACGTTCCACATCGCTGACCCTGGCAAAAACTGTCATCACCTATCCACAAGTCGAGGTATTTAAGTCGATCCTCCGCAGGCTCAGTTGCTCGCCTGGCCCTGCGCCCGAGATTGTGCCCCTGGGGTGGATGCTTTGGGAGGTGCCGTGCCCTCAGAGCCCAGAGCGGGGCCGGGGGCTCACACACTGCGGTCGCTTCGCCCTTCCCGTAAAATGCACTGCACTGAGGAGACAACCCGCAGTGTACGGACACGCTTTTCAACGTCACCCTACAACAGAGAGGGAGGCAAACCGCCGCGCAGGCCGCGCAGACCTCGACGCCCGCCCTCCAGGAGCCTTTGGCGCAGCCTTCCTCCTGCGCGCAAGGCCGACCGCCGCGTGCGCAGGCGCACAGCGCGCGCCGCGGGCGGAGGGCGGGGCGGGAGGAGGCTTCCCAGAAGCCTCTGCCCCTCGCGCGGCCTCCCGCTCCCGGGCTGCGCGACGTCACTCCGCCCGCCACGCTCTCCGTCGCGGCGCTGGCTCGCCGGCGCCCCCCCGCGGCCCCGCGCAGCCCTGCGTGCGTGCGCGCAGGCCCCGAGAGGGAGGAGGCGGGCAGTGTGGCGCGCGCGGCGGCTGCCGTCGTCACCGTGGCGCGCCGACCTGTGGCGGCGCGGCTGAGCGGAGCGGGGAGGGGGCGGGGATGCGTGCGGCGGGGAGGGAGGAGGCCAGACGCGGCGGGGGAGGGCGAGCAGCGGTGGCGCAAGCCGCGCGGGAGCGGCGCAGTTGGGGTCGGCTCTCTGCTCGGCCGCGGGCTGCGACCCGGCGCGCCGCCCTCGCGTCCCCGGACGCCTCCGAGCGGGCCGCGGAGCCCATGCTGGGGAACTCGGTGGCAGAGTGACGGAGCACGGGCCTCCTGCGGCGGGGCCGCCGCCGGCGGAGCGAGCGCCTCGACCTCGGCCTGAGGTAAACACGGCGGCCGGGGCGGGGCGGACGGGCGCGGGCGCGGGCGGCCGCTGGGAGCGCGGGGTCGGCTCCGCGGCCGCAGGCCCGACAAAGTTTGGGGACCCCGCGCGGCCGCGGCGCGTCCCGCGCTCGGGGAAAGTTGGAGCCGCCTCCCGGCCGGCGAGGCTGCAGCCCGGAGGCCCTCCTGGCCGGGGCAGGCCCGCTCGGCCGCCGCCGCCGCCGGGCCGTCGCGCCCGTCCACTTCCTCCCTGTGGCCTCCGCGGCTCCGCTGCCCGCCCCGCCCGAGGGCCCTCGGGTGCGAGCGGCCGGACCCCGCGGCGGCGGCCGGGGCGCGTCGTCCCCCCCGTCCCCGCTCCGCCTCGCTCGGAGACCGCTTTTGTCGCCGGCGTCCGAATCTGCTTGTGAAACCAAACTTTACTACGCCGTGACCTCGGGTGCGCGAACGGAGAACATCCGGAGCTCCAGAATGTCAGCCTTTTACCCGGCGCCCCGAACTTCAAACTGCTCCCCCCACCTTCATCTTGGAAAGCCTGCTCCGGGGAGGTCCAAACTAAGCCTCATCAGTTTCTGCTTTTTGAGCCGTTTAAGAGATTTCTCAGACGTATGTGGCGGTCTTGCCACCTACACGTATTTTGAAAACTTGTTTTAAAAGACAGTTGATTGAGAGAGTGTGATTGAAGCACAGATTTAGATCTTGAATTTGAAAAATACACCCCAATATATTTCTATACCGTATTCTATCTAGTGTCTGCCAGTCGTTTGGGATCACATTTTGACTAATATTCTTAACTATCAGTGAACTAAGATATTTCAGTCAAAGAGATGAAACAGTTTTAATGTAACACTTTGGCTAGTGGATGCTGATCAGTTTACTCCAATTTGGGAATTTTCTCTTAATTTTGGGAAAAGCTTGTCAATACATATTATTTTCTCACTTTAAAGCAAAAATTAACTTGTGCTTAAGACCAATTGCCTTAGCTGAATTTTGAAGGCAGTATGTATGTGTATATATATATATACACATATATATATAGTGTATATATATATATATATAGTGCTATATATATTGTGTATATCACTATATAGTGATATACACAAATATATATATATTTGAAGGCAAATGAACCTCCGCTGCACCACTCACTTCCCCTGTCCTGAAATAAAATGTTAAATAACTGTTGGTTTTTCTATCTTACTGGTAATTTCGGTAGGGAATTAAATTTCAACATGTAGTCAAGTCTTTCCAGGTCCTTACTTTCTTTTTTCTGGGTTTTTTTTTTTTAGCCTTGGCTTAATCATTTTACCCTTGTTATTGGTTAAAACCTGTATGAAAAAATTTGCAGGTCTTTTGTTTTTGTTTTAACTGGGCAAGAGAAGTGACATTTTGAAACTGCGTGTTTCAGTGTATCAAAGATAATGAGTGTGTTTACATGGTGTTTTGAAAGATCAGCAATTCTTACTTTACTCTGTAAAAGTTTTTGGTGCTTGCAAATAGATTCGTAGTTTCACACTCAAGGTTTTTTTGGTCAAAATTTTGAGTGTATTTTAAGATTTTAGCGATATAAAATTAGAATATTTGCTTACTGTGACTGTAAGGACATTCTGTAATATGTCAGAGGGGACGAGTAATGATATGCCTTGGAGGAAATTTTAGGGAGATATATATATGCATATATAGGTATGTACTTCTTATATCTTTATGTGTAATGGGACTCAGTGGAGCTGCCCCTGCCTATCCTGTGCAAGGTCTGGAATTTAATCCCTGGTATCCCCCCCAAAACAAGCAAACAGCAGGGGTTATTCTACTTCCTCAGCATCTTTTGAGTACTAATTAATGCTGAGGAAATTTTCTTGAAACCCTGTGCTCATGATGTGTAAAGGTAAGGTAGGCTGAATCAACGTGGTTTACGTGATGCTGTTGATCGCTCATCAGTAGCCTCTGTAGTAATAAGAAAGTACAATGTTACCCCACCTAGCAGCTTAACACTGGACTTTTTAGGTGTATCAGTGAGAGACAGTCATAGGCATAAAAGTAGTCATAGAATAATTTTCATTGTAACTTCTCAGTAGCATTTCTTCCAATATCTGCTTTTTCTTTCAGTGATGTAAATGGGATCCCGACTTACCTTGCCAGTAAAAGGAAGAAGCTTAAAACACAGATTTGTAACATTCTTTCTTGAGAATAAATAGCCCTGCATTTTAAGACTAGTCTTGCTTTCCTCCCCACCCCGAATGGAACTTGGGCCGTTGTGCTTCCAAGATACCACTTGAACTAAATCCCCGACCCCTAGAATAAATAGTCTTGCTTTTGAATAGTGATAACTGACTAGTAGCACTGAGGAGAATCCAGAGTTAAAATATCCCAGTATCACTTTATATTCCCAAATCTTGTCTTTGCATTTTTTTAAAGTTCTGGCACATAATTCAATGTGAAACCTGTCCTAAAAAATCACTAGTATCTTTGGCGACTGTAGTCTTTATCATCCAGTTGCCAGAGCAATCCTTAGAAAATTATGTCATTTCTCAATTCATAGACCTTAGTTTGGCTCACAAGGCTCTGTGTTAGGTGAGTCTCTTCTTTGACTCCTGTCTCCTTACTCTTCCTCCAGTAACATTTCTACTGTATTACTGAGATCCTTCTTCCCACATTTCTTATCCTTTAAAAAATTTTTTCTTACCTGTGTTT
>PVIR01039210.1:0-14042 GCA_004026965.1 Petromus typicus | reverse complement strand
CATCTGTGGCACTAGATTTCAGTCTGAGAGAGTTAAATATGTTCAGATAACTGCTCTCGGGTTTTATACAAATGGATTATCAAAAAACAGATTCCATTTGACTTTTTCTTTCATATCCACTAAAAGTAGCCCTGCATTGAAAATCTATAATGTATATCCTCCAAGAGATTGTCTATGGCTTTACTGGACACACAGGAGATGTAGCGATCTGGTGGAACATCCTATTTTGAGCCCAGCATGATGGAAAGATTGAAACAAAGCTTCAAAGCATGAGAATTTACTGATGACAAGGTCAATACTACGCAAAGTGTTAGAGCAGGAGGAAAAAGTAAAAGATCTCCAAACACCAAATCCCCTCATTCCAATCAGGTCCCATTCTGTGTCATTTTCTAGAGCTGTTTTGAATTCCAACACATTTGTCATACAGCTAGTGACAGCATGAGGCTGGAGCAGTTTGCTTTCTGGTTCCTTCTGTAGTTTACTTCTAAGGTCTGTAGAACTTCTTGGCTCTTTAGAATTAATGTATTCGTGTCAGCTTTTCATGTATGATAAAACAGACTCTTGCTATGCTCGGGCTTGTTTACAAAAGAAACCCTCCCTATAAAAAACTAGTTCCCTTAGAATTTTTCAACCCAAGCCTTTTATGTAATAGTTTTTAAAAGAAAAATAATAGATGAGCAGATATAAAAGAACTAGCAAATCTATTTTATGTGATTTGATTTTTTTGCATTTATTAGAAGATAATTTTCTATTTAATGTTATGTCATATGAAATACATTGTATATGGAACAGAATTTCATTAATGTATTTTCTCCCATTGTGCAAAGAAACTGAGACTATACTGTTAAAATCCAGTGTTTAATAACATATATTAGATTTAAAGAATATGAAAAATCATGCTTTTCTCAAAAAGTGAACTAAAATAGAAGATATTATATTTTAAGCTCTATTTTAGTTTAAAAATTAAGATTCAATCTAAAGTGGTAAATAGTATTATCTTCTTTATTATAATACTTATAGCATCTTGCTATTTTATAGACTGTGACGATAGTAGATATGTATTTTTCCAACACTATCATTTAATTTCAGAATTAATTAATGTTATCATAGTCTTGCAACATTCCAAAAACTTTTATTTAGTAATGTAACATATCTTTCAAAAATCTACAAATTTGTGTACAAGAACAATTTTGAGGGGTCTTTATTATTCCCTAGATAATTACTCATCAATTTTCTATCATTCTCAACCAGTATACCTTTTATTTCTCAAAAGTAATAATATAATATACAGACCACCACACAAAAAAGTATTGTGTTTCATATGTTATTGCCAAAAAATTATCTTAAGGTAAATATTACTTCTTGATTTTTTTTAAATAAAAAAGAAGTACCAAATGTAACAAGCTTTAAATATATGAGCAAAAAGATGCCTTCTGTGACTCTTTATTCAAATAGTCCTCTAAGAAGTAATCATTTTTGAGTAAATTGGAATTGCAAGCATCCTCTGCTCTCTTGTACTAACAGGGTTTGGATCTATCTGTCCACTGAACTAGGGAGTCTTTCTAAGTCATCATGTCCTCAGTGATGGAAAGACATAACTGGACTTTATTTTTTATACTTCCTTTATCCATTAACCATAGTGACAATTTGGATTCAGTGAACTTCCACTTACTCTCAGACTGAGGTATGAACAATTTGAATTTTACCAGAATTTTAGTTTCAACTCACCATCAAAGTCTTGCATTATGACCCAAATGCCAGCCACTTGTACTTCAAGATGGCCTCAAGGGCAGATTTAAACCCTTTCCTTCTGGAGGGAACATGACAACACTTTCCTGTGTGGGCTTAACAGAAATCCTGGGACACTGTTTCTCTACAGACACTGAGATCTGGCTGCATATGGGAGAGAGATTTTGAAGGCTGTGTAGAGGACTCTGAGCCTCCAATTGACAACCTGAGTTACAACTAGCAACTGAGTTCTTAAGTCGAGTGTCCACAGTACTAAAGAGATTCATCTATGTAATTTGTGTTTTATTTTGATAGAGTACAGATAGCATCATTATTTTGAGACTTAATTTACCTCAGATCAAATTGGCTTGAATCCAAATGAAGATATTCTTATTTCTCTTACCATAATCAGAATTTTTAGTGAGTAATCAAATTAACTTACATTTTCCAAATCAAAAAGAAAATTGAGCTAATGATCTAGGTATGGTATAGAAAGCATGGAACTTCTTATAGTATTTTTCATTCATTTTGGTGCAAAAGAAGTAATATTTTCCATTCTATTAGAATGCTCTCATTTCTATTTTAAGGCTCATAGAACATTCTGAAGGTAATCAATGCCCAAAGCATTTGCAAATGAACTGCAATGTTACCTGAAAAATCAAGTTTTATAGACAAGTTTATGGGAAAAATAGGAGTGAAAGAAAATTAGCACAGTTTTAGATAAGTGTTGCAAAACATCTTATATATTATTCCACCTCAGGAAAAAGAAAATAACGTTTATTGAGCAATTTCTTGATGACAGCCACTTTCACTTTTCCTTATCCTGTCTCTTGAAACTTGCTGTTATACATTCTGTGTTTAAAAACAAAATAATTGATCTGAGTAGTTAAGACTTTTGTGCCATGTCTTGCCAAAAAAAAAAAAAAAAAAAAAGCAGTCAAGCTAACAACAAGATCCCGTTTCTTCCTGATGCATAATGTCAAACATTTACATGTATCTTTTTGTGCTCCTAAGAGTCTAGAGTCAGTTCTCTTGGGATTTGTGGTTACAGTTATGACAGAAAGAAAAAAAAAACTTTGTTAGAACACAGTTGTAGAAACATAAGTTTATATTTTATTTCAATTAAGTATGTAGAAATATACATTCATTTGCTAAAGGGCCTACTGACTGCAATTTTCTCTAAAATAAAAAAAAAACATACAATTTTACTTTCTTTTAAGATGATTTGTAAGCAGAATTAGTACAGATTTCATTCTGTTTCTTAATAGGTGTGCCTGCTACTTCTAAATTTATATAAACTTTTTAGTGGCTAACATTAAGTTTTCTAAAGAATTCAATATGGCCTTAGGGAGTCAAATTTATTTCTATTCAAAGTCATTTTAATAATTATATCAAATTATATAAATGCATGATGGAAAGCAAGTTAGGAATAGCTACAACTCAGCTAATGGGGGCCAAGATCTAGTTAGTGGAGTGTCTTTTAATCAAGTGGGTCTATTACAAGCTGTGGGGAATATTTACCATACCCCCAGACAAGTAAGTTCCTACTCACTGCAGAAAATTTGGCTTTGCAGGCAAAGTTCAGGAACAGATCAGTAGGAAAATGATCTATGCTATGAAATTGGTGAGCAGCTACCAACTCAGAAGTCAGCAGCAACTTTCTCCCCAGGAGCAAAAATACAAAACGCAGATGGTGGAGCACCAAGGTTGATTTGGGAGAGGGCTGCATCCACTTTCTTAAGTTCATTTTATTTTCTTGAACCTAAAGAAATTAGAGATGCAGGCCAAGAGATTGACTAGATTGATATTGAGAATAAGCAGATGCAGCCAATTTATTACATCATGACCCAGGGGCTTTAGGGGACCCAAGAGGGCTAAAAGTTTAGGAATTATTGATCATGGCCTTTGAAAAGGCTAATGCATTTCAAGCCAGTCTGGCCATTAGCAAACAAATGGAATAATACTCGAATACATTTCAATTTTTCCATGCTTTTCAGGATAACTGAACTACGTGGTTTGGTCTTTAATGATAAAATAGTAACAAAAATCTATAAATACTTCCAGGATATATATATATATATAGATTCCATATATATATAGATTCCATATTTCCCCAACTTACCAAGAATTTATTGTCCAGTTGTGTTGTATTTTATTTTATTTGAGAAAGAGTCTCACTTTTGTAGTTCAGGATGGCCTTGAGCTCAGCCTCAAACTCACAACAATCCTCCTGCCTCTGCCTCTGCCTCCAGTGTGCTGGGATTACAGGTGTGAGCCACCATGCTTAGCATTGTTGTATGTGGTACTGATTGCTGGAGGGTGTGAATCTCCACATCCAGCATTGTTGTATGTGGTTACTGGGGACTGAATCTGGGCCCTTACACTTGCAAGGCAGGCCCTGGAACCACTGAACTAAATCCCCGGCCGAGGTGTGTTATATTTTGATTCTATCCCCCAGTTTCCATTTACTATACTCAAAATTGCAACAACTAAAGAGCTTAACACCAAAAAATAATTATTAAATTACTATCAAAGATTATTATATTGTCCATAATTTTATATTGGATTGAGATTTTATTTAAAAGTCCCTTTGCCTTTTCACTGAAACAAAACTTGGTAGAATATGCTAACCTTCTCAGGATACTATACTGTATAGCAAATATTTGATGACACACTGAAATTCCAGAGGGTTGATGTTAAGTCCTAGTCTGTCAGCAAACCTTTCAGGAAGTCTTTGATAAGAACTGCAAAGACTGCCCTCTCAGAAGTTTATTCAACTTTGATACTTGGCTGCTTAATATTTGAAAGGACAGAGAGATCCTTGCTCACCTCATGTATCCATACACAGGGGACACTATCACTGCCTGAAATTCTATCTGAAAATCAATCCTTTTCATTTTATAGTCAGTGACATAAATTTTTCTGGGCCAAAATTTTCTCAAGACTTTATATCTCAGATGTTTTTTGTGCCATTTGCCTAGTCTGTGGATGGCAAACCCATTGTCACCACACAGTTCTGCAACATTTAGACAAACTGAATTTATCACTCTAATCACATAACTGAAAACATCATATTTCACAGGATGATTATGGATGTTGGTTATGGTGGACAGAATAATACTATCTTCTCTAAAAATGTCTGTATCATTTTTTTGAAATCCATAAACATCGGTAGTTACCTACTGAGGAGAATAAAAGATGCAAATTGCTATTACTTCTTATAGCCAACTGATGTTAAAACAGGGAGATGATCTCAGATTTAAAGTAGCTACAAGAGCTATCAAAAGTCAAAGAAAAGATTTTTAGTGGCTGAGTGCAGTGAAATGGGAAATACAAGATTCCCAGGACCAGAGCTTGAGGATCCAGCAGTTTCCAGAAACAGAAAACACAGGGAAATGGACTTTCTTCAGCCTTGACAAGGAACGTTCATTTACTGCTCCCTAGAATTCAGATGAATGAATACTGTGCTGGGGTCGGAACCTGGAGAACTCTGATGCTTAAGTTGCTAAGTTTGTGATCATTTTTCATGGCACCAACATCAATGTACTTTAGTGTATTTTAGCATTTCTTAATTCAGCCCAACTAATTGAAGTGAATGATAATCACAAACTAAAAAGTCGGGAAAGAAATATCCAAGAGTATGTCAAAGGTCACTTTAAAATACCATGAAACAATTTTAGGAGCTTTGGTTCAACAGCTCACCACACTACCCTCAGGAGAAATATCTCTTGCCTCAAACTAAATCAAATTTAAACTCCAATAAAGACCCATGTTTCATTACAACATGGCTCCTTATGGAGGAATTTGGGGGCAGGGATCAAAGTCTGACAAAGATTATTCTAGCTTAAGTTTTTCAAATATATTTTTGCCAACAAAATATTGAATTTAGTCTGTTTTAGTATTCTCATTTAGGTCTCTAAACTTTGCAGTGTCTTAATAAGACAAATTTTAACTTTACCGAAAGCATTCCATTTGTTTTGAACAAACATCATGATAATAATAGCAGTAACATCCATTTGTGTGCTTATGGACTGTTACTTAGCAAACAAGAGCACTAAGTGCTTGGCTTCTGCTGTTTGCTTTTCAAACATTAGTTCATTTATTCCCATAACACATTTATTAACAAAGTGTTATTATTGATGCCATTTTATAATTAAGGGGATCAAGATAATGACAGGTTAAGGTACTTGCCCAAGATTCACCCACGAGCAAGTGGTGCAGCCAGGATTTAGACACTAATGTGTGGATTCTTAAATTCCTTGCCCTCTCGAGGTCAGGCACAGTCTATGATCTCACAGGCACTATTTCAAAATGACATACAACATGTGTCTTAAATGCTCTTACTAACCTCTTTGTAGAGGAGGGAATCAAAGCCGGAAGAGCAAAAATTTCTTACGCTGAACATTCTGCTCCACAATATTTTTATTTCAATACTTGCATCTTAGGGCAGCTTACTTTGATGACACTTTATCTGCTATATAATTAGATTATATAGTAATTGTATGAGCTATATATTGCATGTGTAATATGCGTACTCAAGTAAGGGTGCATGAACAACCCTAATCTTTGTCATCCTTGAATATTGCCAGCCATTGATTAGAGGAATTTGTGGAGAGCTGAGGAAGGAACACAAGTACCCGAAGACCTGGCCATGTAGAGAGGAGGCATAGGGCCATGACAATGCTTGTCCCCCAACAATGCA
Source organism: Petromus typicus (assembly GCA_004026965.1). Classification (NCBI taxonomy): domain Eukaryota; kingdom Metazoa; phylum Chordata; class Mammalia; order Rodentia; family Petromuridae; genus Petromus; species Petromus typicus. Next base: position 7,612 of record PVIR01039210.1, on the reverse strand, counting down.
CAACTAAATCTTGACGTTCAAGTCTAGTGTAGCATCATTATCAATGTCACGAGGCTAGAATTTTAATGCTACTGACATCTGCAAAGAATAGACATTTTCTTCCAGACTCCAAAGCACAGTAGTGCATTAAACATAGATTTACACTGCTTACTTTAACTATGACCTGATAAATCACAAAGCCATCAGAAGCCTGGTTCCTTCTAAAATGCAGCCTATTACACTCTGTGCTTTTCTTCCTATAACCTCTTTATGATCGGATGCAGAATATTGCAGCCTGCAATTTTCAATGTAATTCTTATCCTCATTTTAGCAATTAAACTGGTCTCCATTTCAACGACAGCTGGGCTCAGACTTGATCTTTGGTTACATATTCATATATATATATATATATATATACACATATATACATATATACACACATGTATATATGCATACACACACACACACACATATATATATATATATATATATATATATATGAAACCATTGGCACACAATGACTACATATAGCAATAAGCTGGAATGATTTCCACCATATGTGTTTAAGGAAACACAATATTTTACACATGCTGATGAAGGTATGATTTGGAGAACGGCAAAGTCAGAGTAAAGCAGTGAAATTGGAAACAAACATTAAAATCATAAAAATATTTCAAAATAGAAGAGTTTGGTACAGTTTATAGCACATACAGATTTCCTACAATTGTAAGGAAATTCAGACACTGAACATGATTTGCAAAGTATAAATGAAAGTATTCAACACAGATTATCAGTAAAACATTAGCATTTTGAAAATCATTCTGATCAAGTCAATAATGGTCTGACACATTCAACTACTGTTCTGCTAAGGAGCTAGTAGGTTTCAGGACATTTTTCTTCTCATTTAACTGTGTCCATTATTAAAAATACTTTTTTGGGCAAGTAAAATTCAATTTGCTTTCTCTAAAACTTTTATTAAACTGTAGTAAAGAATATACAACTTAAAATCATTTAGCAAATATGACTCTCTAATCCAAAATACATTAATTGTCTTATTGCAGATTTAAAAAAAAAAAGACTTGATTAACTTTGTTGATATAATGAACATGCAATTAATATTTTAATATCATGAAACATTTATAGGTGGAAAATGTTGAATGAAGTCCAGTAGTAGATGCAGAAGATCAGTACAAACAACAGTGTCTATATCAAATATGCAAAAGAAATAGTATCTAAGTTGACATTTATCAAATACACTTATGCCTTTTAATATGCTGAAACATTGAATGCTGGGAATCACCGAGCACTGTAGCCTGAACTGTCAGCATCTGGATTCACAGAAATATGCTCAGAGCTGAGTTCAAATGTTATTACAATTTTAATAAGATGGAAACTGAAGCTCAGGTCAGTACGTGCATTGCCAAAGCTGGGCTGTGACTGCTCTGCATTCTTGTTAAGAGTCCCAGAGTCTGTTCCTCAAGCTTACCACCAACTCTTTCTAACCTTCTGTCTCATATAGTTTGGGTCCTAGGCATTCCCAAGGGACATATGCATATGTGTTTGGTGTTGAATATATACTTTGAGAAGAGCCACGTTTGTCCATTCCCAAGACTAGAGAGAAGCAAACATTTGGAGAACTCTTAGGTTATTCATTGTCTGACTGGTCATAAATTCCTTCCACACACATGAGTTTCATTCTGTCCTCACAATTGTCCCAAAGTGGTGAGAAACAAGCACATTCCAGAATAGAGTGTACTGGGGCTTCTGTCTTCAAGTGAAAGGGCTTATGCAAGGAGATACACCCAGGAAGTGGAAACAAGCACCAGGACGGGAGTGAAAATATGTACTTACTTAAGTGTTCTTTGGCTGTCAGTGGGTTTGCAGACTTTCCTAGTAACACAGTTCTCATATAATACCATATATTCATTTAAAATATAAATATGAAACTTCATTCTCAGTTAAAATGTAAAAAAAAAATGATTTTGAAACATTCACAATTTCCACAATCACAATTTCTCACTTTTTTGGGTATTACTTATCATAGATATAAAAACTATAAGCTGTTGACACTATAATATCATTTTAGGACATAAACCTACTTTGCCTGAGTTAAATAAGATGGTTGATGAATTATTATATTTCCTGACTGAAATGTTTGAAAATAAATTTATTTGTTAATTTTTCTTTAAAACAACTATTCTAAGTAGAATAAAAATAGAACAATCATCTCTCCATCTTCATAGTAAAAATGCTTTGCTAACAAAAAGTAATCCCCCAAAAGTTTGCATGTCAGGAAGCTTTCTGAGTTTTTCAACATGTTTTATTTTAAAGCATGTCACTTTTGGGTAGGACATTTTTTCCCAGACTCACAGCACTGTTGTGAGTTCTTCTGTAGGAATGAAGGACACATTGTTGTGTGACCCTGGCCTACTGCACAGAGAAGGCTCTAAGGTATTGCAGAATCACTTTCCACTAGACACCCATGATTTCATTAGGGAAAAAATGGGAAGCTATGATATCCTTTAAGAATGAAAAAGGAGTAAAAGTTTTGTTTTGAAAGTAACTTGTTCCTTCTAAGAGCCTCTTCCTCAATATACTGTCTCAGCATGTGGCACAAACATCTCACAAAGACCACCCTTGCCTCTCACACAATATGTGTGTGTGTGTGTGTGTGAAACCAAGAAAGGTCAATTAGCAAGACTATGGTGACAAAAACAATGTCAGAAACTCAACTACTGTTCTGCTAAGGGGCTAACAGTTTTCTACCCTTTATTTATTAAGCAACATTAAAAGGATCTTGTACTATGTATTATGGAGGGCTTGAATGTTCAGATAGTGACCACTCTGATATGGTGAAGCACATGGAATCATTCAAGATGCTTTCCATTATTCTGTGAAAACAATAAAAATAATTAATTACTTTTTAATGTAGTCAACTGAAATTTACCAGTAATTATCTTCTTAAGGCTATTGGTAAGTACACATAGTTAAAATTTTATCAAAATGGTTGTTTTCAAGTAGAACATCTCCCTGACACATCCACCCATGCCAGTAAATGGCTATAAAGGTATGGTTATTAGTCTAGACCAAATTTATGGTCAATAAATATATTTATCCATTTCCTTACACGTGAAGAAAAGTAATACGCAAAAGTTGATTTAATAGGTTCATGCATTTTATCTCCCTTTATAGGAACCTGTAACTAAACAGTATTAGCTTTCCTATGAAGTCTGTTTTTGAGAAAATAAGCAAAGAAAGGGTACTTAACATTTAAGAGGAGCCTGACTTCAGGCAAAGGAAGATTGCTGATTTTCGGTTATGAAGTAGCTGTCTAGCATTCTTTCACAGATTGTGTTACAGTGATCAGTCTCTTGCCTCTCAGCTTCAGATTCATTCTTCAGTATCTGCTTGGTGTTAATGAATCAGATTCCTTTGATTTTTTCTGCTTAACAATGAATCCCACACTAACATTTTCTGTGAGGTGATGTCATGACACTTGTTGGGGGCAAATGTGGATTCCCCATGGTTGAGGCTGCCACATCACACAAGGTCAACAGTGCTGATGGAGCAACAACTTGCCAGAGTCCCTGCCATTTGGAAAAATCACTCAGTCTTATCTCAGTCTTAACCCAGCCCTGTAAACCCCTTCCCACAGCCCTTGCACTGTGGACACAGCAGACTGTATCTCCAGGGTGTACTTCCTTCTGTACACTCTCTGACTAGCACCAGCTGGCCTGCACCCTGAAGCAGTGCTTCTTCTTGCCTTGCAACTGTCTCAATGATATTACTTCCCTGGAGCTCAAAGACTCCTCCCTATGAATGACAGGAACTTTATCCCAAGGACGACAACTTCCTACTCTTCTGCTCAGTTCTTCCCATGGAGGTTACAATCGCTGAAGGCTGCCACTCTTGTGAAAGGTTCCCACCTATAGGACCTGCCCTGCTTCCTCTTAGGCAGATTTGGGACAAGTGTTTCCTTTGTTGTGTCTTATTCATATAATCATGTAGTGCTTTGAATAGTGGCTCCCCAAAACATATTGGAGTCTTTCTCCTCAGCAACTGTGATTGTGAACTTCTATGGAAATAGGTAGAGTCTTTGTGGATGTAGCTTAATGAGGGATCCCAAGTGGAGTCATCCTGGCCTTAGAGCCTTAATTACAATGGCTGTTGTTTTTTAAAAGAGAAAGGAGGAGTGATTTGACACACGAAAGCTGAGTGAAGGTGGAGGTAGAAATTGGAATTATTCAGGCATAAACCAACAATCACCTCCAGCCCCAGGAACTGGGAGAAGAGGAGGGAAAGATTCTCCCAGAGAGCCTGAGAAGGGAATGTGGTCCTGCCAACACCTTGATTCTGGACATCTGGCCCCCATAACTGTGAAAGAATATGTTTCAGTTGTTTTAAGTCACCAAGTGTGTGGTAATTTGTTATGGCAGCCCTGAGAAACTAATATAAATAGAATGCCATTAACTTCCCGTCCTTCAGAAGTCCTCCAGATTCTCGAGCCACTCATCTAGACAGCGGCCTCCTTCTGTTCTCAGCACTGCTGTGCATTTATCTCATTTTGTTTCTTTTGACTGGAACAGAAGCTAATGACTCTGAGTTTCCATTGAAATTTTTAAAACAATATTTAATATTTAACTCCAGTTCATCTTGTATCCTGCCTGGGTATCTTGATTGAGGCTGGAGTGAAGAGAAAGCATTCAACTATGAGCAAAGAGATTTAATTTTGGTTCCGTGGAACAGAGAGTACGCTTTCCCCAGATTCCGTGGTTCAGACCAAATGCATTTAGCATGGAAGCCAATCAGGACTGATGGTTTTGACAGCTCAGTCCTTCAGCTTCTGTCATTCCGCTTCCCCACCCCTTTTCAGAAGGAAAGGTGTGTGTGCGTGTCTATGTATTAAGTTCCTAATTTTTCCCCCAGCATTGTTTCCTGAAGTCCCTTCAGAAATATCCAATATTCATTTTAATTTCCATCAGTCAGTATAAAATCAGTTCCCTTTATACCATTAATTTTTAACTTCAAACCTTCAGAGACAGGAGTGCACTTTACAAATGAAAATCTTTTACTATTTCTTTCCTCCAGCAAAACTCACGCAGTGATCTGTTTCTGCCAGTGAAGAATTAGATATGTAAATGGGAAGAGGGCATTCGAAGGCAGCCGGCTCTTAGAAATAGACGGGGTGGTCACATGGGTTTTTCTTCATTAAGACATTTTAAAGTTTGTTTTCAGTGTGAAGATAATTTAAATGGAAAGAATTTTTGTACCTTGCCACTTCAGTAAGTTCCCCTCACATGCAGAAAGTTTTACAAATGAGAAGCTGGGTGGCTCTTTGGCTACAGCAAGGTGCTCAGCTCTGAAGCAAAAGAACTTTCCTTAAATATCTTCCTTTGATGTCAGAGCCTGAAAATTATGCATTAAAAATGAATAACCCTGCAACTCTAAGAAAAATTAGAGCAAGTAAAATATAATTTAATGAATCCCCATGTGTTAGGAAATCATAGTTCAAATCATTTGATATCAGAAACTATCCTCATTCCGTTAACCTTAAAATGTGTCAAAGCCCACTCAAGTCACATGACTTCTACTCAAACTCCTCAGACATTCTCATCTCTCATTAATCTGCTTCTCCAAAGGCTTTATCTCTACTTACCTGTGCCAATCATCAGCTTGTAATCACACAACATCTTCTAACAGTCTCAGAACTTCTTCACCTATATATAACTTCTTTCTCTCTTGAGATTGCAAATTCAGTGAGGTCAAGAACTATTTGCTAATCTTCTTTTAAATTTTGTGGTACAGTATTTTTTTCTCAACTGAAGTAATGTAAACTTAAAAATAAAATGGATCAATTAGATTCATTAAGATTTAATATCAAGTTCCCCATAGAATAAGCTGTGTCAATCATCTCTGGCATTAAAAGCAATAAGAAGTCACTTACCTTAAGACAGTAATCATGACAAAGTCATGTGGGTACATCGTGTTCAAATCAACCCTCTACCTGCCACACTTTTTGAATTTTCTGCTTGCAAGATTTTGATATCCTTTATTTAGAATAACTGTGAAAGTGTGTCTGGAAAATAATTGGCAAGACCTCTGTTTCCACTACCCCTTCACCTCAGTCATCAATCTTGCTTGAGCCTACAGTTGGCAAGCTATTAGTAGCTACCATTTTAGAGTACTAACACGGTCTACGTATGAGTAGACAGGTAAATATAGGTAGAGGTGCATGCTGTGGTGTGAATATATCTCTATGCTCCTGTCAATGAATTTGAAACTTTCGTATTACTGGTTCTGTTTTCAGATACATAAGTAACTTCCTCAAGGTCATAGGATAAATAAATCAGGTTTCCAACCTTTAATATGGAATTGATTTTAAAATGCTTACGGTAGGCTGGGGAGTTAGCTCAGTGGTTCCGGCGCCTGTCTTGCAAGTGCAAGGACCCGGGTTCAATCCCCGGTAACCACATACCATTCTGGGTGTGGAGACTCACGCCCAGCAGCAATCAGTACCACATACCACAGTGCCTGGCGTGGTGGCTCATGCCTGTAATCCCAGCACTCGGGAGGCAGAGGCAGGAGGATTGCTGTGATGTGAGTTGGAGGCTGAGCTCAGGGCCAGCCTGAACCACAAAGTGAGACCCTGTCTCAAAAACCCTAAATAAATAAATAAATAAATAAATAAATAAATAAAATGCTTATGATATGCATTAAGGCTCCCTGCCTTTGTAACCAAATTCCATAATTTAGATGATCATAAATAAATTAAAACTATAAGGAACTCAAAGGTCTTTGAATCCCTTAATTCAAAAGGTTTGTTTTTTATTAATACAACTAATATCCCATAAATCAAAAATTACAAATTTTACAGAAAAAGGCAATGAATGAAAATTTCCCAGGACATATGAAAGCAAGTTGACAGAAGAGAAGGTAAATAGTGAAAAAACAACAGACAAGAACTGAGTAAGAGTTGGGCCTGGCTACAAGGAAAACAAAACAAGGAACAAGAAAAGCCAAAATATTGGCAATCAAGAAAATTGCTTTGTAAGTAATTTTTTTTTCCACCAGAATGACATGATCTTGTATGTTTAGTTTGGACTTTTAAAAAGACTTTGCAAATATGTTGGCAGCTAGTAAGGACAGATGACACAATGAAAGTTCATTTTGAAAATTCTGGTAAATGCAAAGATTGTAAAACTGAAAAACTAAAGATTTGCTTGTAGTAAGATCAACTATTGGCTTCCGCTCTCCTCTTAGTTTCATAAGGACAAGCGGGTCGGCATTCTTCTATCTGCTTTGGGTGTGCAAGTGACCTTAGGGAGGGCCAGGTAAGTGTGACAGGAAAATGACATACAACTCTAATACATCTGTTAAAACCAGGAAAGCAGCTGCTTCTGTATCTAGAATCAGAGCAACAGGAAGAAGGATATATTTTCCATCTGTTCTCTCTGGCCAAGACCCTGGTCAAATCCACAAGATGGGCTCCAGATAGAAGGGTATCTATAAAATCACCTCACTGTTTTTGAACATCCTCTTTAGGCACAGCATCCTTAACACATTTTCCAGATATTTTCTGGAGCGAATCCTTCCACTAAGAGATACCACACTTCTTCAAGGTCCAACTGAGTTT